>CEMJ01392807.1:0-13745 GCA_900068955.1 Clitocybe nebularis | reverse complement strand
CACTCCCCCCTGTCTCTCGCGTTCTTGGCTCTTTTTTGATAAATTAATTATTACACTCGAATTGTTGTTGTATACAGAAAAAACGCGAAGGGCTTGCGCGTTCCAAGCCCCCAATAATTATTGTTTGCTGTTTTTTCCCTCTCTCTGTCTTTCCCCCATTTAGCTTGTATTGCTCGCAAATCGCTTGTCTGACTGTCCGAATGCTCTGGAGGCTGGGTAAGGGTATTCGATGCTTCTGTTGCTTCTGGACGCTTGTATTGTTATTTTTATTTTTTATTTTCATAGGTGGCGCGTCAGAACGAAACGATCAGATTCAGAGGGAAGGGACATGTACGTAGTCGCTTTACGTATGTACGTATGTACACTGATACTTGGTCACGGTGGAGACGAGCAGGGTCGTTCACGGCTTCCAAGTACTCGCGGTTCCCAGCCCCTCCCGGCCCATGTGGTGGGCCGATATGCCGTACGCATGCCTATGTTTTTCTCTGGTCTTCCGAGTAAAACCGAATGAGCGTTTGGGATGCGGGTTACAGAGTCTGATGGAATTTGGAACCATAACATAACCTAGCACGGAGCTCGTCGATCGCTTCTACAACCTGCCGATGAGAACGCCAGAACGGGACGGGTGGGCCTAAGCTCGTACCCTCCTGGTCTTCGTCGCGTCTGTCTCTCACAATGGCCGGGGAAACAAGGGGGAAAGGAACCTCTGCATCATACACGAGGCGTTACTTATCTCTACACATGTTGAGATTCACTGTCCTCGGCAGAAGAAGTTGACACGTACGTCTGCACTTATACTTATAACCGCCAGGCGCTAGACGGTAGGCCTCGCCGAATGTCGATTTTTTTTTTGATGATGAATGATGATGCCAGAGAAGTTTCGAACCCAATTCGAACACCCTCCCGGAATCCGGATGATCCACGCGCATCCGCATCAGAAACGCCCACGACCCTGCGTTGGCCCCCCCTATCTGGTGGAAACTTGGCTTGCATCCAAGCTTCGAAGCTACAGCCGAAGTGTGGTTTCACTCACCATGTGGGAAACCCGCCTCCCCTCCCCTCATGCTCTGCGTGTATCTTATTCCGAGACTTTGGGCTGTGAGATGTGTGAGACGGTTTCGGAGCCCCTTCGGAACAAAAAAAATCCGTGACACTTAAACGTGTTTTTCCTTCTTCTTCATCTTCACGATACCGAAGACTCAAGGAGTAAAATAACGACTTCTTTTCAGGTGTGTGCGGGAAAAAGAACCGTTAGTGGTTAGGGTGGGCATCGAGACTTGTGACCTGGAACAGGGCAAGCCGGATATTTGCATGTGTTTCTTTCCAAAGCTGCTGGGCCTATTACGTAACCATCCGGGAGAGAGGGCCGTTGGTGTTTGATGGGCCTTCGCAGGGCTAGATCTTGACATGCACCACAGATTTCCCTTCGAGCCTCGAAAACGTAAATCTCTTGGATGTGGGCCCAGTCAGATCTGCCAGCAGTGGGTGACAGCCGACATCGGACCCAGAGTGCAGGTGCCAGCTAAATTATTTTGGACCGTCAGAGAATTCTCGAATGGTTTGACACAAGCGAGCTCCACAGTCATCCCCAAAAGCATTCTGGGCTTTCCATGGGAATCGCGGACCTGGTATCGTACTCTTCACACAGTTTCTATCAATAATGATAACCCTTTAGATACTCACATCTCTCTCGGTTCATAGTGGTTGCGCTCTAATGCTCGGAGGACGGAGTTAATTAATACTGTGATAGTCGGACGTAACTCAACGAGTACTGCCGATCTATCAAAACCCGGCACCCTCCAGAAGGCTAACCAATCATCTTTTACAAGAAGACAATCATGACTTGCGCTGGGCCCCGAGATTTCTTATATGTCTTTTAAGACGTACTTACACCTATTTCCGTCTGACATAAATGAACTATAAAGTGCTCCCGAGCCGTGGCTGTCCGAGGTTTCTGCTTTCCAAACGGATATTTTTGACTGGTGGCTTGTAGCTATCTATGCGTCGCGTAACACCTAACAGCACTCTTCCGTCCCGAGTCTCGACCTCGCGAATCAACCTCGGGGGATTGATTAGCGCTGCCGATCTCGAGCCTCTTACTCTGCCTGGAAGTACAAAGTCTTTCTCCGTTGCTTGTGAGTCGGCCCGTTCACGGAATGGGCTTAACGTTTCCCGTGGATCGGCTGGCAGGCATTCTTGGGTGCCACTGCGGTTGAACTGTTTACGACGCTGATGGTAAGAAGAGCTTGCAGTCACGGCGAAGCCTTGGGGAGTGGACCTAGGTGCTTAACCTGTTGATTACTCCAGTTGTTAGTCGCATAAAATAGTCTGCGATGCCATGACTGCCAATACTGGGTGTACATATGGCCGGCGAGCTTGCGGGGTACGACGTATTAGATCGACTGCGCAACTGGGGATGGGCGCGTAAATCTTGTCAGGATGAAAACATATCAGCCGTCACCGGTGACCGGTATCCGTTGTTTCAGAGAGGGAGCAGAGTAACTGGGGCAAATTTTGTCTTGATAAAATGAGTGGGGCCACCCCGTCGGCCCAAACTCCCTAACAAGAAAATATCCAGATCCTACCACCAGTTCACGGGAGCACAACTTATCTTTTGTATCAACTATTTGCGTTGGGAATGGAATATTTTTCTAACCTCCCGCAGCAAAGATCGAGGCAGCACATGCGACGATCCCAAGCTGCCAGATGCCCGTCTCAAACTCCGAGCCATTGTGCACTTTCTCCAACAATGTTACTTTATACCCTACGCGGCATTTCAACGATATCGCCTTGGACTGCAAGGTCCAAAGCTGTGGGAAATCTATGAGTCTTCATCCTCCCTGATAATATATGCAACCGTAACGGTAACACTGGATCCAAGAATCATATGGGTGGATTTCAATTAGTTTTGGGCTCCCATGAACGAGCATGGGGTGAGTATGTGTGTATGTGGCTTTCTCTTCTCTACCTCCTGTAGCATCTATCGCCACATATGAGTCGGCCACTTCAGGTGTTTTGAGCTACAAAGCACGAGTTCAAAAGTAAGTGACATCATATGCCAAATATTTGCGATGATTAAGAGACAGCAATGATTGATCGCGGGGTTCTAATTGTACAAAATTCCATCCCCCAAACCCAAAACGTTCACGTCTGAGAACCCGATACAGGCAAGATCTGCGTCTTTTCCTCGAGAATTGCAACCGCCTTCACCCATATAACCTGATAGCAATCGAATGAATGGACGGCACCCTGATTTAGCTCTAGTGAACCCTGAACTAACTGGGGGCGGTCTAGCATTGACATTGGTAAAATATTCGCCATGTCTGGGCAAGGTGCGAATATATGCCATGATTCATACTTTTCTATTCATACTCTTCAATTCATTCAATCGCTATTTTATTGTCGGGCTAGGTAGGGTTCAACAACATTGGCTAATCCGGATTCTGACTAGGATGTCAGCGCTGCGGTGAGGGTTCCGCCTCTCTCGCACTACAAAGTGCCCTTAACCTATCTTGTTTGCTTTAAGCCGAAGTGTCATAGTTTTGTGGAACCCAACATCTTAGTATTCTTCACGCACAAATCACTTTCTAGTCCCATCACTTGGGAAGAATTTTATTATAATATTTTTCAAGTTGCTTCAAGGTTCCTTAATGGGATCCCCAAACCCAAAAGACCTCCCAAGGACTCTTTGATGGCGTGGAGCGAGCTGGATGTCAGTTATAGAGAAATGTAAGCTTTTTCAATTCATTCTACGCATCACATATCCTTACCGCAACCCGGACATACCATACCAATATAGGGTAACAATAATTGTGCCATATGACACTCCAGATACCTTTCGTCTATAAAAGACTGATGTGTTTGTTCTACCTAATTTCCCCAACTTTTCCGTCTGTGGCTTGATACATCTCACCCTTTCATTGAAAGCAAACATGCAATCGACAACTCTGCTTATGTAGATAAAACATCACAACCCCGCCTCAAATTGTTCCACATCGCATATTTGTGTATCCAGCATTCCGTACTGTCCTTCCCATGCCTATCCACGGGTTATTACTGATTTGGATGTTCGGATCCAGCTAAATATGAAATACCTGACATTGGCATTGCTACTCTTCGTGGTGCATTCATCAGCGGCCGTGACAATTGTCAGAGATACATCCGCATCATCTCCTGGTTCCAGTTGCTCCACTCACATGGATTGTGGCGGCCCCAGCGGAAGTTTGTGTTGTGGCTTAATCAACTCGGTGTGTTGCAAACGGGGACAGCGTTGCGTGTCGGGGTTCTTTAGACAAGATTGTAAAGATTGACACCAAACCCTGTTGCTCCCCATCTGTTTAGTATAATGTACACTGTATCTTTGATACAATTCACCCTACTCCTGGTGTATAGGTCGGAAATTGGCATCTTCACTTCAGGGGGTAGACTGCAAAGTCTGCAGACATTTTTTCCTGGCTCATTTGGCGTGCCGTGGCCCGTAATCAAATTGGCGGGTTATAAGTCGGGCTCGGGTTTGGGGATTGTATGTGGTGGCAGATTTAGTGATTACACTCGGAGTGAAGTCTCTATATATGTGAGTGATAAGGATAAGTTACATGAGAAGATGATCAAAGGCATTCCCGAATGCAAGGTTTGTCTCTGATTCTCTCGTGTTCCATTTCTCAAACATCTGCCTAATATATGACACCTCCAGATCAGCCCTCGTGCAACCTCACTATATTTATGAATAGCATATTGATATGAGGTGCTGGTGAGTCGGCATTCCGCAGTTATCTTTATTGTAATTTTATTACTTCACTTAGTTGTCTCTGTTTCAATTCCTTGACTCGTCCCTATGGCTTATCCATTCGTGTTCTTTAAAGCGAGTTCCTCCACATTGGTTTCCTCGATTATACCCTCCTTGCGGCAAGAAAATCTCTCCCAGCCTCCCAACCTACTCGAGCAGCTTCCACACCATCCAACGCATGATTTTCTCCTTCAAATATAAGCATTTCAACTGCTCCTCCAACATCCCCCGCTGGACTCCTCCTTCCTTTCAGGGCATGATATAGTTCGATACCTTGCGTCGGTGCCACCCTAAGATCTACCGTTCCAATCATAAGCAGGACCGAAGCGCGCATGGTTTTGATATGGCTGATTGGAGATGCGTTATGGATCTTTGCAAACGTCTCAGGATTCATGGTCGGTGGCGCGGGCCTATTGTCTGGAGATTCTGCAGAAGGCGAGGAGGAAGCGAGGGGATAATCCAATCCAAACTCGGAATAATACCAGTCTGGGATATCGGTGGTCGACATCTCCCCGGCAGAAATGACAGGGTTGCGCATTATGGATGCGGTGAACATATCCGGGAATTGACCAATGACTAGATGAGCATTGGGGGGTAAGTACAGATGTATGGTTATTGGTGTAGTTAACCTACGGTGAGCAGAGAGGAAACCTCCGTGGCTTCCGCCTGTGACAAATTGTTTCCCAGTGCCTTCAGCTGAGATCCCAAGGCTGATGAGGTGCCTCACGGATTCGATGCAGTCTTGTACATCAATAGTTCCACAATTTCCCAACAACGCACGCACGGAGTTTTCGCCAAACCCCAAGGAACCGGTGTAATTAGGCATGGATATAGTGTCTAGGAATGGGCTTGTAATAAGAAAGAAAAAAAGAAACTTAAAACAAGATTAACTTACACCCTTCCAACGCAAGCGCCACTGTTGCTGCGGTAAAGGACGTGGTGGTCGCCGAATGAGGTCCTCCATGAGGCGTGGTAACACACGGGGGAGGGGTCTTAGCATTTAACGCAGCGATGGACTGTATCACGATTGTTTCGGTTGGGTGGCGTTTGGGGATGGGAATTATTGAAGCACGAAGGCCAGCCAGTGCTTTTTCCACTATGCTCATTACAGGTCAGACATTATTATTAATAAGAGTTTATCGGGGACGAACCGCGGTCAGAGAGAGTGGGCTTATCAATAACTTGCCATGAGATCTTCCCTTCGTCGTTGAATTTCCCTAGGACAAGTTCGTTTGGAATAGTTGGTGTGCTCCTGGAACACAATATACGAGTTTTCCCATCAGTATTTAGAACCTTCCAACTATACAAATTCCCATCTTCGGGTGTCAGATCGGTCACTGCACCGTTTTTAGTAGATATGGCGACAACGGTTAGGCGGGAGCGCCAAATAGAATGGGTCACTATTGATGGGGTAGGAGGCGAACCGAGATGTACAAATGGTTGGAGTGCTAGGTTGTAGTCTGGGTAAAGACCAGGAAACTCATTGCCTTGAGGCTCAAGGATAGCGTCCACTAGGGGTGAATCGATGTCTTTTCCGATATTTCCAGAGGAAGTGATATCAAGAGAATAAAGCATGGTCGTGGCCGCATGCGCTCCCCCAGTGGGGCAAGAAAACCAGAAGAGCGTAGAAACTCCGTTGTTTGTAAGAATTCGGGGGGAACGGCAGGAAAGATGTGATGGTGTAATTTTCTGCGCCGAGCAAGCTACTGTCTGCTTTAATTTGTCTATCGTGTCCTCAAACGTCAGGGACGGGACATCAAGCTTCCAGATTCCCGTAGGGCGGTTCTGACAATATTTGATTCCGAGAAGTCGACCATCCCTTGAATACTCGTAACCCGTGGCATAGATGGTATTACCTCCTGGCGAAAAGATAGCTTGTCCAAGGAGAACTTGTGGAGATACAGTGAGTGCCGTTAAGTATGCGTCAGTCTGGTTTTCGACGCGATTCCAGCCAAGGATAAAAATAGTAGGTCTTTTTTTGCCCGCGATTCCTTCCCCCAGTTGGGGCACGAAGCGGAAGCGCCGGTAGGGATCATCGGTCACTGGCTGATTTCCTTCTGCAATGTAGAGAAGTGAATCTTCCTGAGATGAGAATGAAAAAGAGGAAAGGTGTTCTAAATAGTCATTTATAAACAAAGCACAGAAAGATGCCTGATCTAGGACTCACCGTCTGAATAGAATGACCGATGTGAGTCTGTCACATCTATAGAGATCTCTATTTTACTATCACGCCAGATCTCTACGAATCGCTTCGGCTTCGGCTCGCCTCCGACTTCACGAAATATGGCTTGTAGGGACTGCGATGGTGAAACACATACTCCAACTACATCTCCAGTATCGATCGGTGGAGATAGAGTCGTGTCTGCGCCATTGACAAAGATGAATCTCGTGGTCGTTCGCTTGATGTTTCGGTTGTGATCCTGCGAGGTGGATGTAGCTTGGATGACTATAGATATTCGTCAGTTGAGGAACATTATCATCTCGAAGAGCGATCAAAAAATCTATCTAGCTTCCGGTTTCTAAGAACTCCATGAGCCTACCATCGCTAGGGGACTCGAGGCTCGGATTCAAGAATCGGGCAGAAGATGGCACTGGGATTTCTGTAAGCTCCTTGTACATGATTTGGTTTCCGGATTAAAATGTGAAATTTGAGCCCGTCGATATTGCGAGTGGCGACAAGCGATGAAAGAAGGGTTCTTAACTATCCTCGATCGACGATCAGTGAGATGCCGGAGGGTTCCGGGCCGGCCACGTGAGTAAGCGAACAAGCTCAACGTCGTCGTTGTCAATGAGCGCTGTTACACGGCTTTAAGCTCTGAGACTCTTGAACTTGAACTTATCGAAACCTCAAGTTATAAACACCCAAAGTCGATTCGATACGCCCTTTCCGAAACGAAATGAGTTGCCATCAAGGAGTATCCGACTCATCATCATATCCAGAAATCAATTATGGTGCTGGTGCGAAATGGATCAAGAATCTCACCAAGGATCGTCTTGGAACCTTCCACGGCGGTCACTTCTCTGATGTTAATCTTTCGTCCATTCTGTTCATCCACCGTATCGACAATTCGGATCATGTTAAGCTGAAAGTGTTCGTTATGATTCGTACGTGGCCCGACTCTATCTGATCCGTATGTCTAGCTGGAGCGCGCCTGGTCTGACAAAGCCAACGTTCGAGGAAGCTATGCAGCAGAAGTTCAAGAAAGCAAAGAAGGTACGTCACTCATTGAATCATATAGAATCACTCACGGGTTTCGTAACTCTCACACACAGGGTGATTCATTTGGGCCTTCCTGTGAGCACATACCATTTATTCTAGTATTCTATATTTTGAACTGCCTTACCACACAGGGGTACACATTTATCTTCTTACAATGAGGAGGTTCTGACGTGACGCAATAGACAAATCACTGGTGGAAGGTATCTCTAGTTATCCCTGGGTATTGGCAACAATATGAGCGAGTACAGTGTACGTATCTTATTTGCTATCGTGATGTCCATCCAAACCCGCATATGTAGTCGAGTTCGACCCTGGATGTGAAGCCATGATCTACACGGTAGACGGTACCCCTCTTCAAGGTGCGAAGTTTAGATCTTATCTTGGTCCAGTGGCTAATTAGAGTGGATAGGAATCACGGGCGGTTATGGTGGCGACCGCCGTGTTGAGTTTATCGTTCCTGAAGAAGCACGTAAACAGGGCATCTATGATTTCGTTATCGAGTCCAGTTGTAATGGAATGTTTGGTGTACCTATGGGCGACATCATCAAACCACCCGATGTTCGTCGTATTTATCGAAGTTAATTACGATGCTTACCCTCCTTCAGATGAACAGGTTCTTCTCTCTCGCAACAGCTGATCTTGTAGTGCCCAACCAGGAAGCCTGGGCGCTCCTTTGGGACTTTACTACCTTGCGTCAACTTGTCGACACCGTCCCTGGGAACACCCCGTATGTGACTTGTGCCATCACATCCGATAGGCCTCTCAGTTTTTGCACCTCAGGTTACAGAACAAAGCTCTGGTCGTGGCAAACGAGATCATGAATGTGTTCAATAAGGGCGATCCAACAGCCGTCAGGGGTGCACGCAAACTTGCGGAGGAGATATTTGGAGAAGGCTGGGAGAGCAAGGGTGCTGGGATTTATGACGAGGGGTCGAAGGATGCTCAGATATGGGGAATCGGTACTGTCTGTGCTACTATCGAGTATTTCAGATACTCATATCATTTCCCTATTCGACAGGACAGTGCGTGACCATCTACTAAATGTATTTTCTATAACTAACTTTGACAAAGCTGCCACATCGACACGGCTTGGTAAGTCGGATCACATTCCTGAAATCGCCAGGCTGAATATCTGGTTTAGGCTTTGGCCGTACCGAGTCACCCAACAGAAGGTTGCCCGATCTTGGGCCACACAAGTCGATCTTATGGACCGATACCCCGAGCATCGTTTCACATGTAGCTCAGCCCAGCAGTACAAATGGCTTGAACAAGTAATTGTACCCCTCAGATAAAGTATACAAATAACTAACGAGTTCCTAGTTATATCCCCCCCTATTTGAACGTGTCAAAGAGAAAATCTTGGAAGGGAAGTTCCAACCCGTTGGTGGATCCTGGGTAGAGAACGATGCAAACATGCCATCTGGGGAGGCCCTCGTTCGCCAGTTCGTGTTTGGTCAGCGTTACTTTGAATCAAGATTTGGAAAGCGCTGTGATACAGCCTGGTTGCCTGACTCGTTTGGATTAACGGGGGCATTGCCTCAGTTAATCAGAGGTGCTGGTAAATATCAGGCTTCGCTGTGAACGCACTTACCAAGTCTGATGTCGCTTTCCTTGTCCATAGGAATGAATTTCTTTTTCACCCAAAAATTGTCGTGGTACGTTGTTTTCCTGGTTATCGATATACTGGGAGAGTCTCTAACCATGTTTTCCAGGAATAACATGTTTGTATGGTGTCTTTGGTATCGTATATCGTCCTAACACTATGAACTTAGCAATGTTTTCCCTCATTCAACCTTCAACTGGGTCGGTAATGACGGAACCCAGGTCCTATGCCACATGACACCAGGTCTGTCATAACTGCTTGTGCCCGTTTGACCATTCCCTCAGGTTTCCATCCTATAGTGGATACATATACCGCTCAAGCCACAGTTGGTGATGTCAACAAAGGTCAAGTCAATCACAAGGTGACAATTTCGATCACGATATTACATAGCCTGCTAAGCTTTTTTTAATAATTTTAAAGAATTTGGAATCGTCTAGGAATGCGCTCCTTGTATTTGGGAACGGAGATGGAGGAGGAGGCCCTCTGGCTAAGATGTTGGAGAACGTAGGACGGTATCCTATCTACGTCGAGTGCTTATGACTCATCTATCTTCGCAGCTTCGCCGAATCCGTGCGGTGACAAACACGCACCGCGAGTTACCTCCCGTCAGCATGGGACACTCTGTAGACGAATTCTTTGAGGATCTTCTAAAGAAATCAAATTCCGGAAAGACGTTGCCAAACTGGTAAGTAGTGGGACCTTGTTTATATTCAAGGTGTTGAACATATTACGCAGGAACGGCGAGCTGTATCTAGAAGTATGTTTCAACCTTGTTCTGATGTTTTTGCGAACTTATCAACGGGACTGATAGTTCCATCGTGGCACATATACTTCACATGGTATAATCATTTATTTTTCCTTTTTACCATTTTAAAGCTCTGATTTGGTGCAGGTTCTATCAAGAAGGGGAACCGACATTCTGAGATCCTTCTTCGAGACGTTGAGGTGAGGACCTTAAGCTGCTCTGTGGACTCAAGACCTGATAGTTGATGCCAATTTCGTAGCATATCGCAACCCTTGCGTCTCTGTACAAGCTACACAATCCCATATATATATATCCCAAAGAGATGATTGATGATTCGTGGGAGAAGGTTTTAATTAATCAATGTCAGTAATATTTTGATTCAAAAAACCAATTACTAATATACCATCTCGATCAGTCCATGATGGTAAGTTGAGATACACATTACATTTATACCGTCCGAATCCTCAATGATATCCTCTTAGTCCTTCCTGGGTCGGCTATGTAAGACTTTTCTCTGTTCTGTTCCAACAATAACCCTATATAACACCTAACCCAATAGTGGCATGGTCTACGAAGATGCCGAAAAGTTTTACGCTGAAGTCCGTAGGAATGGTGAAATTTTAATGGACGCCGCTTTCGATGTTTTATTCCCGAGCTCAGCTGCTCTTACACGGAACACTAACCTGAAATCCCTACCTGCGGATAGCAAAGTCATTGGTTTCAACACGACATTCTTCCGACGTTCGGACATTATCGAGATCCCTCTTGTTGGCGCAAGCCCCAAGCTGAAATCGCAGGTTCTGCAGACATCCAGTGACGGCACCATTGGTTATGCTGTTATGAATTGTACTGGTGGAGGGAATATTGGAGCTTTGTCCACACCAGCAACTGGATTGCACGCACAAATAACGCCCGTTTCTGGTATGCCTCAATTACGATTGTTATCGTGCTGACAAATAACCGCTATTTATAGTCTATACCAATGGATCTGATCATTTCGTCTTGCGTAACTCCAGTGTTCAATTGACCATATCCAAGGGCCGCATCAGCAGCTTAGTTGATGTTAAATTGGGGTGATTATTCTTACATGGCTGCATGGTATAAATATTTAACACACCTTTCGTTTTAGCCGTGAGCTTATCCCGGAAGGTTCGACCGGCGGAATGGTCATCTTTGAAGATCGACCAAATTACTGGGATGCTTGGGGTACGTTTCTGTTTCTTCCCGTAAAGTATAAAGCATGATGAGATCCACCCAGACGTCGAGATTCACCATCTCGAGACCGCGCGTCAATTGGAATTCTCAAACGTAACTGTGGTTGCGCAAGGACCTCTTCGGGCATCCGTGAGAGCAGAAGTGAAGTATGACAAAAGCCATATTTCTGTTATTGTGAGTTTTTATTATCGGGATATAATATCACTTTCTCAGTGTCACCGCACGAATAGATTTCCTTGGATGCCATCGCTGGTATGGGCACATTTATACTTGACCAGAGTTTATTTATCTTATAATCAACCAAGCATCTGTGAAGGACAATTCCCGATCTTTCTTTAATTTCGATGCTGTTGTAGATTGGCATCAACGTCACGAATTCCTCAAGTGTGAGCATGTTCCGTTTGTTGATGCAGTAAACTCCAACTGACACTTCTCCTAGTTGAACTGCCGTTGAATATCCGCAGCAACGTTGCCACGTACGAAACTCAATTCGGGAATGTTCAACGTCCCACTCACAAGAATACAACTTGGGACATTGCTAAGGTCTGTTTGGCACTTAGTTTTCAACAACAAGGCTAAATTTTATGCTTTTAGTTCGAAGTTTGTGGTCATAAGGTAAAGCTCTCTTATCTATTTTTTCAGTGATTCTTAAATTGGAATGATCAGTACGCGGACCTAAGTGAATACGGTTATGGTGTAGCTATCCTCTCCGAATCCAAGTACGGGTTCGCCTGTACAGGGAATGTGCTTCGTATTTCTCTTCTTCGATCGGCCACTGCACCAGATGCTGACCAAGACCAAGGCGCGTCTCCGTCTTCGTCGAGCTGATGCCAACTTTGACCTCGACTTATGTAGGAGAACACAAATTCTCTTGGGCCGTCATGCCGCACGAAGGCCACTTCATGGAGTCGGATGTGCCGATGGCTGCGTACCTGTACAATTCACCCCTCCGATGTTCGCCGCCATACACTTCATCCTATATATTTGCTGAACTGACTTTGCCCTTTTTGGAAACCGATAGTGAGGACAGTACCTGATGGTGCAGAGACTCTGATGTCTGCTCTTAAGTCGCCTTTCACCCTTGAAGGCGCACGGAACGTTTTCCTCGAAACTGTCAAACGCGGCGAGAACGACAAGTATACAAGCAAGGACGCCGCTAAGCCGGATACCGTAACAGTCATATTACGATTATACGAAGCATTTGGTGGCCATGCACAGGTTGGGCTTAAGATTGCGAGCCATCTTGCTGTCGCAAAAGCCTATACTACCAATCTCCTGGAAGACGATGACGACGAGTTGAACATATCGCGCAGTGACAATACCCAGGCGACCGCAGCGATCGTCAAGTTGGACTTCCGGGCTTTCGAAGTAAAAACTGTGAAGCTTGTTTTGAAAAAGCAAAAAGGAACGCTTACTTCTGAAGGGGGGTGAGTAGAGTCATTTTCCATTCAAACTCTGGCCTGACAAATACATGAAGGGAAAAACGAGAGAGCTGGATCAGTGTGGATAAACTTGCGCTCCATGACTGATCGCGAGTTGTATATGTACTGATGTCAGGTTGTACTTTTACTAAAACTGGTACGGGGGGAATATGTCCTCCACGTTACACAGATTGTAGTGTTGGTCATGTATACGTTAGGACGCTGATATCTATATATCCATTATATTGGATTACTCTGGTTCCTTCGAGTCAAATAAGCCGACGTTATCCGCTACGTCTGCAAAGTCACTCAACTCGTGCTCGGCACGTCTTCATACGCGGACGGATCCTCAAGTCTACCTAAAAGACGGATATTATCATTCCCGTTGGGACTTCAAGTAAAACGAATACAATACGTGTGGTACCGATATATACATAAGACTCTACATTCCGAACCGTAGTGCGTTTCTTCATGTACTCTCAGTTACATAGGGGTGTTTTCTGATACTAAGGTTTGAACGGATTCTTGATATTCTGTTGGGTGTTCTACATTGAAAGGTGTATCCTTCCATACGTGAGAACCAGCTGCCCGCTCTTTGAGCGTGAGGTTACCAGCGGTATCGGCGACAAGCAATCGCTGCGACTCCGACGCTGGGTCTATAATGAGGGCATACTGCGCGGCCTGACCAGCAGTGGTCAAGGCAATTGGGGGCTTGGCGTCAAATGTATCGTTGGTCATGTCATAATCACCCTCGT
>CEMJ01392806.1:45507-81611 GCA_900068955.1 Clitocybe nebularis | reverse complement strand
AAACCAATCTAATGTGAGTTGTCATTCCTACAGCCAGCAACCCACACGCTCCATGAACGATGAAAGCCTACCGTAATTCGCAGTTTCTACTCAAGCGCCCTCCCTAATAAGGAGTACTCCCCCAAAGCTGAACTTCTATATTCCCCCTTGTGCGTGTCGAACCCAAAAGATACGTTGAGCGTGGGCCGCCTTTTTGGTGCGCTGGTTGCAAGGCGGGGGTCGGCGCGATGCGAGCTGAAACGACCTTCCTTTGGATGTCTGATCTTTTTGGAGAATGATGGGTTGCAGGCTAAATGCGTGTCTCCTATGATTATTGTGCTGATGAGTCTTATCTTGTAGACTATAGTTCATCATTCGTATTTATCCGCCACACAAGGAAAGGTTTGTTATTACTATGAGTTGTCTTTAGTATTCTTGTAATTTTTCCTAGACTATGAATGTAGTCATGTAAATGTTTTTTTATATATGAAGGAGAAGAAAAAAAGGTCCATCCTTTAGTTGTCGGATATTCACAGTCACTCATCAACATGTGGTGATCCCTCAGAGCTTCAACTGAGGAAGTTTGTTGATTTCTTTCAGTACCCCAGACGCGTTCCAGTTTCCCCTCCAGGGTGTCTTGTGGGCACCAAGCTTACAGTGCATGTATCACATACTTCGGGCTCCGGGGATCACTTAGGATAGGCGCTGAATGAGTTCAAAACAAGGTGACGGCTTTTGGTTTTGCAAAGCATTTGGCAGGAGGTCAGGGAGGTCGCAGCCGATGAGTTCCAAGACCGAGGTCACGTAACAGAGGGTGGTCCTCCCTTTGCAGCTGGTCCAAGTTGTCTACATACTCCCCATTCGGCTCCACCTCCCATTCTCCGGGTGCCGATGTTCAGAAGCTCCCTTTCTATCACTAAGATGGAGACAGGCTGCCAAGCTATCATAGAACAAAACAAGAATGACGAGACTGAGGATATAAGACCGAAACATGATAATCAATATACGCCAAGTCGGCGGTCCACGATCCCATAATCATCGATATCGCCTACCCCCTATCTCTAAAGGCATATCAATCTTCCATGGAAATCTAATCCAATCAACAAAATAGGCACGAGTGGTGACTATATATTCGCGATAGAAGCTGGTAAGCAAAAGGCCGAGGCCGAGTACAGTCTTAAAATCATCAATCACTGGAGAGACTTACATAACCTTGGCCCTTTTACAGTAAATGACACCTACACACAACTAGGATTGTTGTCTTTATACGGACGAGAAAAGCGACCACCGGCTCGACGAAGTAAATTCGGTCGTCTCTAATACACAATCTGATAGCCAGGCACAGCAGTCCTAAGTAGAAAAGATACTCTAGTAACAAACTTTTCGAGGACCAAAGCAAAAGGGGATCGCTGATAATCACGACCTTTGGTTTTGTGACATTTCATGTTATAAAAGGCTCCAGCTGAATACTGATTTCCACTACGTTCGTTACACGGACAAACTAACAGACGCAAGAGATGAAGGAATTACTGTATAGACGCTAATTCAATTCTCCATCACTGGAACTCAGAAGCTAAGTCGTCATAGATGGGGCAAAGATCCTTCCAGTCTTGAGGCGTGATTTGAGATTGAGGTCCAGAGATGTTATCTTCTGGCGCCTCGCCGAAAACGACCGCAAGCCCTGCTTCCAAATGCCAATCGATGTGACTACAACCGGTTCAGTTAAGTGGCGAAAAATAACGTATAATGGCGAAACATACCAATGCAAGAACCAAGCACCGGGGTTTCCGGAGACTTTATAGTGGACGTCAGTATCAGTTGATTCTGACAGGTAAAAACGAGCACGAACAGAAACGGAAAGTAGTATTTCCTCCGTTAACTAAAAGAGCCGACACTTATTATTTGTCTTTATGAAAGGCAGACTTGAGAACGCACTGGGATACACATCTCGTCTCAGAGGGCTAAATGGGTGCGTTAATCTCGCGTTTGTCGAGGGCGATAAAGATTGTTACTCACTTGATAAAGTTAGTGATGTTGGTGTTAGAAGGCCTGATGACATCGAATGCATGGCCATGCACTGTCTCGGGCATAAGGCAAAATAAAGGAATGACAGGAAGAAAAGCTTACAATGGAAGGGGTGAGCTTTGTATTATATATGTCAGCAAATATGTATAGAGAGGGAGCTGCTAGGACTCACAGCCTGCTCCTGGGATAGAGACCTCGATCAGCTTGTTCTTGGGCAAAATGAAGCTATAAAGTGTATATCAGCCGGGTTTCCGTTCATTCTGTCGGCTTTACATACACTTGTTCCGAAGGAAGGAGATCTTGGGGCTAGTTATGTCTTGTAAGGAGGGTATTGTTGTCAGAAGTTGAGTTTCTTACCGCCTTCGCTCCGCTGAGCAATTGAAGAAGGACCGGGACTGAGGGGGAGATGTAGGAGATACCATTGATATCGAAGAATGGGGGATTGGGCTATAGAAATCATCAATTTAGTTCCACGAGCGTTCCAGCTGCCATACCTGGGCAATGTTAAGGGTGATGGCTATAGCAGACATGTAAACGTTAGTTCGATTGGTATTTCTTCGAATTACTCACGGACGTCGGCAGGTCCAGATCCAAGCTGTATCCCAGGTTAGTCTGAGCGCTTAAGGGCCAGAGAAAGGGAGATTTTACCATTCCTGGGTGCTCTGAAGGGATAGGCTGACGCATACGGACGTTAGAATAAACTGAAAAAGATGTGTAGAGACTGGCTGCTCACGTGCATCTGCTGGTCAAGAAGTTTAGGTCCGGGGGTGGCGTTTGTTGTGGGTTCGACATCTGGTGCTCCCTTGTATCGCAGAATGGCCCTTGTAAGATCGGGGTTGACTGATAAGATGGATTTAGTACTCGTTTTAACGGTGGATGCGGAAATCGTACAGTTGGGGTTTCCGGCAGGGGCACCTCCAGTGGGGGGAGCTCGGATCCAGTAGTTGTCGACTGGTTGGTTGGCATGGAGGATCAAAGAATAACGTTGCGCTTATGATCTTATTTTAGACCTGGCATCCACAGGAGGCTTCAGCGTTACCCACCGGTATAAACATCAACGTTTTGAACTTCAACTGGGTCATGCTCAATTCCATCGGCTTCAATGAAGGTCAAGTTGTGGTTATCGATCTGGAAGGTGAAGAAGGGACGGCAGGCAATGGCAAAGACACGGAGTCTGGGGGGACACCATGAGTTTCAGGCATAGGCCGATATACAAAACGTGTACCTGTATCGCTTTCCTCTTTGAACGTTGACAACAGCAAAGGGGACTATTAGGATATTAAGAACTTAGCCGCGAGAGTGGATTCCAATATCAGCTTACCCAACGGGCCTCCATTGAATCTACCCCTGCCGTTGATCAAGCCTGAATCTGGGATGCTAAAGGGCAATGAAAAATAGTCAAACCATGAGCCAAAAAATACATCAGTGGTCTACTTACGGGACAACACCAGTCTGGAAGAAGGTGTTCTGTTCGTCGGGCGCCAGGCCATGGTACCAATCAGAAAGAGTAATGATAGTGCCGGCTATTTGTATACGTTAGTAAACCAAGATGATATAGTTTCCGCATTAGTATTTTACCATCATCGACGTCATAGAGATGCTTCAATGGGTCATCCGGATCTGTGATAGGATGAGTCATAAGGTCGGGGAAGTTAGTACGTTGGATGTACCATAGACAACAAATGCTCCTCGAAGACCATCGCAATATTGAGTCGACAAATGCGAGTGGTACCAGAAACTGTTGAATATTAGTCGACGAAATTGGGTGTCATGAAAATGGAATTCTCACTTTCCGGTTTGTCCAGCAGTGCTAAATGCATACGTGAATGTCTGGTTTGGCGCGATGGGGCACTATGAACAATGGTCAGTCAATTGGGTCGAGACTATAATTGTTGTGTCGCACTTGGTTCACGAATCTGAAGCGGACTCTGGTTAGTGCATATGAAAGGTAAGGCTGGTATGATACTCACGAAGGGCCATCCATGTCAGACGAACGGGCTTGGAAGAATCCGTGCCAATGCTAAAAGAGTTTAAGAAGAGAAGAAGGCCTATGAAGGAAATCTTACGATCGATGTACTCCGGCGCATGCCTGGGTTGACGAGCTTGTTGTGTAGGGGGATTACGACTGAGTCACCTTTGCTAACAGCAAAGGTTGGCCCGGGGTAGGTGCCATTGGCAAGGGCGGCCCTTTGAGGAGCGTGCAATGAGTTGCAATTCGAAATCAGGACTGGAAAGCTTACATGCGCGGGAACCCATCGGGACTGACAATGCCATTGTCGATTGTTAGCTCGAAGTGCCGTACTGCTGCCAACGCAGCAGGAAGAAGACTAGAGGCTGCCAGAAGAGATAAAAGCACCATCGTCGGTTACAAAGAGGGTGATCTCTCTCTTCGTGTCGAGGTTGCCTCCTTTTAAAGGCTTCGGGATTTGAGCCATTTCTTTACAATCAGCAGAGTGCACCAATAGTCGAGAGTGGTTTCGCAGTGTGAGATGCAGTAACGCGCTGTTTCGGCATGGAGTTCACATACAAATCTGTTCCTTCCGCACAGTGGACCTTCATGCTCGCAGGGTTTACACATGGGTATAGAGTAGACAGATGCGGAGTCGCGCGAAGTATCCCGGGCGGCAGCGAGAACATCAAAACCCCTGGGATTTTCAATTGTTAAAAATACCAGCAAGTCCCGAGAAGTGGTTTGTTTATTTCATGACAGCAATCCAGTAGTGATGAGGTAGAATGGCGGGAAGCGTGTCCGTGTTTCTCATCAAGGGAAAGGCCAAAAAGACTCCATATACGCGATAAGGAACTTAATACACGCGTGCTGTGCGATTCAGTACCTAAGCCTGTCAACCTGTATAACAAAAATAGACGAAAAGGTCACACACCTAAGTCCGCATAGTTATCACACTCCATCATGTCAATCTTTGAGACACCCACCCAACCAATCTTTGTGTAATGCCTCATCTTGCTCAGGCCCATATGGAATCTCCTGAGCCGATAAATATGATTATGGGCATGGAATTTGTTACGTCATCTGTGCTGTTTCCATACCAAACAATGCTGTACTTGTTTACTTTTGTTACTTTCTAAAGGTCACATAGGAGAACGGTTGCTCAAGAGTCAAGATACTCTGTCTCTCTTAATGCTGTCTGTTTCCCTTAAACTCGATACCAACATACCGGATAAAGTATCTGACATGTTTGAATAAAGAAGTGACGCTGGTGGGAATGAAGTAGGAGGACTTCCTTCCAAAAATGCCTAAAACTGATGGTTCTATAAATAGCACCATTGTTACGATAAAGCCTAAACAAGCACAAGAAGAACATCGCCTGGGCGAACCAAAGATCCTTCCGCAATACCACTCCCGAGACGTTCCAACGACCTACCGACGTTACAGGTACCGCTGTGTATAGGAATTTCCGTCTTCATCGCTTCGAGGACCATTACAATGTCCTCCCCCGACTGAATGACTTCTCCAGGTTGAATCAGAATTTTCCATACGGACGCAAAGAGGGGAGCGGTGATCGTAAAAGAATCATCGTGGGATACTTTTTTTGGAACAGGGGCGTGAGCATTCAATATGTTGTGAGAACTTTCGCCTTGCCTTCATGATTGTCACTCTTGGTGTTAGAACTTGCCAGGGCCGTTGTAGCTTCCCACTCTTGAAGATATTCATATTCCCTAATTACAAATTAAGGTCTGAGAAGTTTTAAATACTTATGCCATACCTTTTTTCTTCACCAGCCATTCCCACCGCCTGCCGTCGGCGGAATTCTGCTGTTTGTGGCGCAATTACCTCTAAAAATCTTCCGTAATCTGACATGGAGAGTATCGTCGGTTCGATCTTTAGATCTATCAGACCACGTCATTGTATTCAATAGGCTGGCGAACTTTGAAGGTATATTGGCCCGCATCGAACGCCTTTTCGAACTGGGGACCATTTTCAATGACTTTCGAATTTAACAAGGTCCTTGAACCCACTTTCAGATACTCATCTTCATTCACCACCTCAAAGTGTACCTTCCACATTTTCAGATCAGCAAATGGTAGAATCGCCCCGACGATGCTCACTTGATCGAATGGTTTTAACAACCAAGGTCTTTCTGGGCGAAAGTCTTTTCCGTTTCCCCATGTTTTCCAAGTTGGTAGAGTACGCCCATAGAGCTGGTATCCTCCTGGTGATTCTACTGGATAAATAGCTGCGACTGGACCAGCGATACCAATGGCGCCCTGCGAAAGGTCAGAACACAGGTCTTGGCGGTAGCCTTGATTGGTGTACACACTCGTGGAGTATATGTGCGAGATGGATTCATCTTTTGGCCAATAATTCGGCATCGCGGATCCAGCTGACAGTTTCTATTATAGGTTTTAATGTGGAGTGGAGGGGAACACCTACGGGGACCAGAAACGGACAACCCAAGTAGAAACCAACACCGAGAACAAGCTAGTGGGGGTCGTGTGATTGACTGTGTGGGAGATAGAGGAAATTGCCTCACCCAGTCTGAGCCGACGAGCTTTTCTAACACTTCCTTCGAACCCCCTACAAGGCCATTATTTCTCGCTAGGTACTCGATGTTGCTAGGCAAGTAAACGGCTTTTTGCCGCGTAGTCTGCATATAACGCGCCAAGGCATCGCGGTTCCAGGGATCATCAAGCACGATAGGAAATGTAATCCTGCGGCCTGGAAATTTCATATCGGCGACAGACGTTGGCAGTTTTTCATATCTAGCAATCAATTGAGATAACATTTTGTGTTGTGAGACTATTTTGGGATTGAAATGACACTTGATGAGGCTTAATCAGTTTCTTAAGCCTAGATTTTATTTATATAGTATACCATCACTGAACGGACGCAAGGACGGAGACGCTCCATCCCGTCTATTCGATCTGCTTCGACAATGGACTGGAAGGCGTGAATGTACGCTCTCACTATGAGATCTAAACGCATCGTTCCAAACTCCACTAGAATAGCGCCATCTCCTGCCTGGAGTCGTTCGGAATAATCCACGATCAATGGGAGGTGACTCACCTGGCGGAAAGTAACTTGAAAATCATCCTTGTGGGTCGCGTGCAAAATTGATGGATAGGGCGAATCACCTAATGTGATTGAATACAGGCTGAAGGCTGCGTGTCGGGTATTGGGCACTTCAACCGTAGTATTGACTGCACGAAGCCAACTAGCATGCCGATCATTCAAACCAACGGAGTTACTCCAATTTAACCTCCTAAATTCGACTGTGCACCCAGGGTTAAGTTGACCAAGCTTCCACCTAGAGACATGTTAGCCAAAAGAACCAATATCCTTACGGGAATTCAGTACATTTCTGCAGATGCGATTGTACACACAGAAACGTAACCCCCCATGTCGGGTCCATCCTGACCTAGAATTACCGGGGTATCGCCGTTGATATTTACGGTTCCGGGTACATAGGCATTATCAAGGATGTTACTTGGGTGAGACCCACCTTCTCCACCACTCGTCCGATTCCAGTCAATTTTGGTAGCCACTTCGAGGCGGATGCCTGTCCGATTTACGGAAGTACTGATGCCCCATATCGTAGAATAAAAATTATAGATTCCATCTGCAGTGATAAACTCTTCGTCATCTTGAGGACCAGGGAGGACGTAAATAACCCAGTGCAACGGGTACTTCGGGATCAAGCCCACGGGGAGGGAGACTAATATCAGTCGTTCGTGTGGCTCGGGGCCGCAATTTCTCAAGGCAAGCTCATCTCCGGAAAGAAGCGATCTGCCCTATGAATAGCATAGCCCATGTGAGTTATCGGACATTCCGAGGGAATCAAGACAAAGGATATACTTGGTAACCTCCCAGGCCCATGGATGTGGATTTGGATCCCAAATACGTGGGCACATTTGGAAATCCTCCTCGAATGGCAATGTACACCCTAAAACCAGCGACAGAAGCCGTTGTTTTCGAGTCTATGTCCAGACGCAGCCTCCCACCAGGACGAATAATGATCCTAGTCCACATGTTTACTGATTCACTGTCAACCTTTACCAATACATTCTTCCCAGTGACAGAAACAACCGCTGGTGTGGAAAACGACGATTCAAAGCCAACGCCGGACAGAACCACAATCTCTAAACCCTCAGTTGTTACCGGATTTCCAACCAAAATATTTCCTGCCCGGAACGCTAAAGAGTCTATTGGTCCACTGCGCGGGATTCCAAGACCAGTGTTCCGTCCTGGGAGATCTTGGATTGTGCACTCTATTCCGGGTGATAGTATTTTGAGGCGTCTGGCGAACTAGGTTAGCCCGCCGAACATATCGCGGATTCTTAAATACAATATTACTCCGCGGTGAAGGTAAAATCATCAAGAAACTTCGTAGTTGTTTTTCCAGCACGAAATGCATCGCTGTCTGCGATAGCTTTGAGATACTCGATATTATTTGGGGGGCCGAGAATCTTGCATCCATCTAACGCCTGTCTAAACCTGGAGATTGCTTCGGCTCGAGACTTTCCGGTGACAATGAGTTTGCATAGAAGGGCATCGAAGAATGGTACAACCGAGACTCCGGTAGAAACCTGGAAATCGCGATTGAACTTTCCATACCAATGAGGGGGTGGAAGCCAATTCGTACCCAACTATCAACTCTTAGCCAATCAAAACGTCCGCTATTGAGATCAACGAACTGTAGCACTCCAGGGCTCGGCAGAAACCCCTCCGATGGATTCTCAGCGTATACACGACCTTCTATTGCATGAGCATGAATGGCTTTCCCTTGGATTCGGAGCTTATTGTATGTGCTCTGTTGCATATCTGCTTTTTCGAGTTCTTTTCGCTGCATCAGACCAAGATTTTGGCGCTCATCAAAGCCGAGCTGGATCATCAGTTTTACAATGTCCAAACCCGGGTGTATGACCTCAGTAACAGGATGTTCGACCTATAATCGTAATGTTTAAGTTGATGCGAGGGGGAGAACAATGATGTATACTTGGATTCGGGTGTTCATCTCAAGAAAGTAGAATTCGGCAGTTATATCATCAACAAGAAATTCGACAGTGCCTATGTAGAAAAAAGTGGGTAAAAGGTCCATGATTTGCAATGGTTTCGGATATACCTGCAGAGCTGTAATTTATCAAGCGACAAAGCGACAGTGCTGCATCATACATCCTATCTTCTAAGCCTGTGAGAGTGTTATTAGTCGTAGCCAAAGTTCCAGATACCCTCAAAACCTGGATGGGATAAGAAGAAAGGGCTAGGTGTTTCTTCAATAATCTTCTGTTGTCGCCGTTGAATGCTGCACTCTCGCCCCCCCATATGTACCACCCCTCCAACGCCATTCCCAAATACCTACGTATGAACTAAATAATGAGATTTAACGAGAGATACATTCACAAACCTGAATTTCGATGTGATGCGCTTCAGGGACATAACGTTCGATAAAGAGCCCTCCATCGCCGAAGAGTTCCTATGATTATCAGGATTATGTTACGGGAGCAAAGCTCGATGATACAAAGCCAACCTTAGCACGACCTCTAGTTGATAAAAACATATCCTTTAGCTCTTTGTCGCTCGAACAGACCACCATTCCCATTCCGCCACCTCCAGCAGTGGCTTTCAACATAATCGGGAAACCTATCTTTCTTGCAGAGGCCAATGCATCGGTTTCGTTATCCACGAGATCAGAACCTGAAATAACCGGCAAACCAGCACGCAATGCCATACGTCTTGCTTCATGCTTGAGGCCCATCAACCTGATAACTTCTGGCCGAGGGCCAAGCCACGTAATCCCAGCGTCTATGACGAGCGAAGCAAATCCCGCGTTCTCGGATAGAAACCCGTACCCTGGATGGAGGAAAGTCACCGAATGCGCCAGACAGATCTCCACAATTGATGAGCCAGAGAGATACAACTTGGACTCTGTTTGCTCCGGTGATACAGTAGGAAGGAGAACAGATTCATCGGCAAGAGAAACATGAGGTGAAAGTGCATCCGACGGCGAGTAGATAGCAACGGTGGCTAGGCCTAATTCCTTTGCTGTGCGGATGATTCGTACTGCGATTTCTCCTCGATTAGCAATTAGGAGTTTCTGTCCTCGGGGCATGGCGGTTGAGAGTAGTATTGTGGGACTTAGAAGAGATCGAGTGGAGTAGTGGTTATTTATTTTTGCCAAAATAGACAACAATACGCAGATGGAGCTTCAGTTGGGTGGGGGTACGTGAAGCTATAAAAATATAACTTGACCAAATGGGGTTGATAGAATGTTGAAAAGCGCGCGAATAAAAATTTTGAAGGTATGCTTCTGGGAGAGTGATATCATGCGGTGACTGATTCTCCTGGGAAAATAAATTGTATTGGTGGTATACATCGTATAATGGAAGCTGATCAGGTATAGCCTGCTTGCCGATTGCTCTCATCAACCATACTTTTAACCAACTTGGCGACTTCCACAGCTCCCTGGGAAAATTATAGGATACACATACACACGAAAGGGGTTCTGGGGCGGGGGAAGGACTCACAGGTGTATCTGAGTGGCAGCAGATAGACACTTCCTTGATGTTCTCACCAAGAAGCAAATATGTCTCGTCTACAGTTGTCACTTGTTGGGATGTAAGGAGTCGTTGGACCTGGGTGAAACGTGTTAGGATTGTTGTTGGACCACGAAGGGGGAGATTCCCCGCACCCTTTTGCGAATCACTTCCAATGAAATGGGTGCGTGTTTTCTGACGACGACAGCTGACGGTGAGGAGCCAGATTTCTGGGGTCATCCTCAGGACTCACTGAGTAATCAAGAGTTTCCCTTCCGGACTATAATCTAAATCTGCAAACCATTCTTGGTATAGATGTAAAATCACATTTCTAGTCTGACCGGGTATAGACTCGAAGACACATACCTGGGATAAACTTCACCCCAACCTCTTCGGCTGCAGTTTGGTGTGCTGTTCCTGCTAAACCAATAAAAGCAATACTTTCATTTTGATGTTTGCTGAATACTTTGACAACCTGGACGGCCGCTCGGGCAAGTGCAAGGGAACGAGAAGTTTGTCCATAAATTGCACCATGTGGTTTGACCTACACAGTGTCATTAGGTCATTTATAACCCTGTGAGGTTTGCTTACGTGACTAAGAGGAAGCCCATGGAGCTTTAGGAACCCAGATAGGGCGCCTACCTGGTAAATGAAACAAGCAAGGAGTTCATCCTGGAGATATAAGCAACAGAAGTCTTTAAATGCCGCCTATGCTCACAGGTTCTATGGCCATCTCTCTTCGGCCAAATCCTTGCAGGTCTGGCAATGACGGGTGTGCCCCAACTTGAACGTTATTCTCCTTCGCCATGGCCACGGTCTTGTTCATGACCGAGAAATCCCTACGTAAGCGGGAACAACACGTCATTGTTCACAGTAACAGTATTTCTGAAGGATCCTTACGAGGCATGAAAGCCGCAAGCAATATTAGCCAAGTGGATAGTCTTCATGAGGGCCTCATCGTCAGCCTGTGTAACATGGGTATAAGCAGATGATCAAGTCTTAACGTATGGTTGTACAATAGTATAAAGAGAAAATCCCTGTATAAACGATGTGAGTTTGAGAAAATATCACGATATAGATGGGCGCACCTCTCCCATATCGCAATTGACAGAAGCGCGCAAAGTCATGAAGATCTAGGATATGAGAGTTTCGGGTCCCTGAAGTTGTTGATGGTAGTTCGTAGAGACTGGATTCGACCACCTGTGAAAATTTAGAGGCAATTGATAAGATGATTGGTACGCGTTAAATATGACGCGAAGGGAACATAATGAGGATGTTCTTGATAGCGTAAGTATGCAAGATAGGGGGAAGGGGGCAGTTGTAGTTTGAAGAATAGTCTCATCTAATCCATATCCAAAGATAATTGATGTAGGCAAATTCTGAAGGAATATATTACTGAACATTGAGGTATATAGCTGTAACGCACATTGTAGTCAGTCTGGTATTTCAATCGGAGATTCAACTTAACGTCCAGTTACATTTAGTTACACTAAGACCCACTCTGCGCAATGGTGGTACTTTTGGCGGCTTCATTTATATAAACTGATCGTCAAAGTTTTCCTCAAGAATATCCATCCCGTGATTATAATTCCTTTTTTGCATAAAACATATCCGTGTAGACGACATTTAGTTTACATTCAAGGCTTTCCGAGATCTTAGTTCAATTCGTCCTCACCAAATTAAGCCGGGAGTGCTGGAGCACATAATCAAGAGACTTTCCAGGCCCAAACAGGACCAAGAGGATCTGTGCTAGCACTGGATCGAATGTTGCCACTTGAGTCCGATTCAAGTCAGATCATTCTTGCAACTTACTGCTCTGCCCCAGTCCACATTCCTGCACACATCCCGGGAGTGAGCGGGCAGAGACCCCGAAAGTAATCAGCCATGGACACATACCTAGGATACCTGTAGCAGAACCAATAGCTCCGATTTGAATACCCTCAGTCTGCCACTCAGGTGTATTCTCTCCGGGATAGCTTGAAGTCTGGAGTGGAGAGATGAATGATGTCTACAGTTGCTAGAATGAGCTTCTTTACCAAAGACCACCTGACGGCGCCATCCCCAATCATCCTCACAGTCCCTCCTACCTGCCTTACGACGTCCGCGTCGATGTCCGAACCCGTGGACTCCCCTACGACGTGTATAACGGGCAACTTCCAAACCAGTGATTCAAGTTCGCGTGAGGATGGTTCATATAGAGGGTCGGGGTCGGGAGGTTTCGAGTATCCTGAGACTCGTAACGTCATAGGAAAGATACGCACCGTCTCCTCTAAGTTTTCGCTAGGGAACCCGGTCAGCTGTGTGCAACGAGTAAGATGTATGTAACTGCTATGTATATTTAAGACCTACGTTATGAACTGTTCGTGATGTCACAGAACATTTGTTAGGGCGAGACTGCATATGGAACAAGACGAAACGAACGTAATAAGTCACGATAGTCGAGCCAGCAAACGCTTCGTCTGTAGCGATACATATAGCACAAACGGATCAAAAAAGGTGCAAGGTAAAACATACCTCCACTCCCCTGTAACACCAGCCCAATCCCAACCTTGAATCTCACCGGTGTCCTTTTCCTTCCCTTTCCGCTTTCTATCTCTGGTCCGGCTTCCGATGTCCTCGCCTTCTTGCGAGGTTAAATCCCAGTTTTTAGTCCAAAACGAAGGTGCCCCCCCCATCCGCAGGAGATCCAGACATGAAAATGCATCTACTATCTTCTTTACTGATGTACTCGTGTTATATTCTTCAGCATTTTGGGTATTCATATTCACCACCAATACCTCTTTCAGGTTCATTTCGACAAGGATTCGGGCCGCTGATAGGAATGCGTAATCTGGAACCAGCTGGTGTGGTTGTGGGGGCACAAATGAAGAATCTGCCGGATGCCCATTGATGACGAAAGCTAGATCATCCTCTTCTCCACTCGACGAACCTGGGATATAGTCGTCGTCGTCTTCGTCATCATTGTCATCATCATCATCATCATCATCGTAAAGTTCTGAGGCTGTCAAAAATGGGTAGGAACCTTCATTGACGGTGGTATTCGTCCACAATGATTTTTTGCTTTGCTCCGCAAAGCATTCATCGTCAGAAAAACGCGTTCGGATGATTGTCTCTCGAACATCGCCGTTCATAGGGAGAAAAGGACCCCAACACCTTTCTGGCATCAAGTAGCGCAGATTATAGACTCTACTCCTGGCCACTTCGCGCGCCATTGCTATTTGTTCCGTGTTACTCAGTGTCAAAGTTGGGGAGATCATGTCATTCGAAGAGGAAGCATCTTTCCTCCTTACTTCCTGTAAATTTTTGGCATTGTTTGAGCTGTCGACAGTTGGTATTGGACGGTGCTGTGAGGCAGGGAGGAACCCCTTTAGGAAGACGAGCCTATGAAACAACCTGCCTTCCTCCGAATTCTCCCATATCTGGTCATCAGAACACCTAGATGGGCGGCGTTGGTGACCTTCGACCAGGAACCGTGATACAAGCGAGGGAGGGTACCCATGTTCTAGTGTGCGTTCCACCCATGCCGAATTACGAGACGCGAGCTCGTCAGAGAGGGGAGTCGGGTTGGCATGGAGAATCGCTATAGGGGGAAAAGCCAAAGTCCGCTTCGTAAATTCGCCATGGCTGTGAGTCGAGAATGGGGCAGAGGTTTCTAAAACGAAATGAAGGGATCTAAGAGCCCGAGACAATGCAGTTGGACCCTAGATGGCATAGTTCATGGGAAGATGTCTTTGTCCTAGGAGCCTTTCACTGACTCACCTCCTGCTCTTCATTCGAATTTATGGATCTGTTCTCCATCGCACATCTTTTGATTATCCTCTGAGCATCCATTCTTTCCATAAACTCGCTTGCCCAATCAATTGGAATTTCAAGTCCTCTGGCCAATTCAGTAGTAGATGCAAAGGTAGTTGCATTCCTAAGACGACCAAGAAGTGGTCTAGGATCATCGAATATTGTTAGAAATGCCTCACGCCATAGGTGGTTATCGTTTGGCCGAAATATCAGTTGGTGGAAGTAGCGACAGGTTTGTCCAAGTTTAGCTATCGTTGATGGAAAGCCGCATAACGCTGATAATATAAGGGTCTCTTCGATCAGTTCTGGGGGTAACGTGAATATCTTTGCTGTTAAGCACTGCGATGAGGGCGAGGCCATGTTATGTGCTGTCTCGGTCAGCCTTGGCTGGCATTAAAGACACCTAACCCTAACCCTATCATTCGTAATGGGGGAAGAAGCAAAATTAACATATGGTTTTTAGAGCCTAGGGGCTATAATGATAGAAAGTAGGAAGACAACCGATCTCAAACGGTGCCAGATGATGTTATGGTAACTTTTGCTGTTGGTCTTCCACCATCTGTGCCCTTACTCTCCACCTGCTTAACAACGTCCATGCCCTCTACGACTTCCCCAAAAACGACATGCTTTCCATCCAACTAAAACAAGTGGTTATTGATAGCAAAGAGTATATGACTTGATGTCGACTTACCCAGCTTGTTACGGCGGTGGTGATGAAGAACTAAATATAGGGTTTAAAATAGTGTCGCTCGATATGTTAGTGGGTACATACTTGAGAGCCATTTGTATTTGGTCCTGCATTGGCCATGGACAAGAGACCGGGTTTTGAATGGCGAACCTTGAAGTTTTCGTCTTGAAAACAAGGATAAGTGCATGTACAACCACAGCTCCAGGGAGCTTAACGTACCGGCAAATTTGTCCCCATAGATCGACTTTCCTCCTGTCCCATTGTGCCTTGTAAAGTCACCACCTTGAAGCATAAACTGTTCGGGGAGATGTGAATATTAAAAAATGAATTATGAGGACAACACGTACGCTGGGAATGATTCGATGGAAAAGGCTTCCTGAAAATCCAAACCCATGTTGTCCAGTTGCCAGCTCACGGAAATTCTTCGCAGTTTTAGGCACAATGTCGTCATATAGTTTGAATACTATGCGTCCGGCGGGTTTGGCATCGATAGCGATATCAAACTGAAGAGAAGGTTAACAATGTGAAGCGCTGCTAGTTTCCAAATGTCGCTCACGAAGACGTTGGCACTGAAATTGAGATACATATTAGTAATAAACACACAAGACAAGTGTATTCTTACAAGGTCTTGCCGGCAGATGCGGTCGTCGTAAATCTGCGAAGGAAAGACACCATTTCGAAAAGAGTTTGGAACGACGGTTGCAGAAACCGCAATGAAATCGTGAAAANNTGAAAACAATTTGACGTGAGAAATGTGAGTGTTACACGTGATCATGTGCTTTTCTTACCTGGTGCATGACGGTTGTTGCATGGTCAATATTTCAATGGCAAGCAAGGCTTTCGAATCTTAAAATTTGAATCGCCAACAGTTAGCCAGATCTTATACTCGCGCTACGGGGGGTTGCGATCGATACACCCTCTTTTTCCACGGATAGGACAAGGCCTGCTGGCATACAGACTTGGGGGTCGGAGTTGGGAAAAATCGGGGTTGCTTCGAATGGTGGGCGACTGTGGGTGGCGTCCAATCTGCTGATCTACATTTAGAGAGGAAACAATAAACAGGGCGAGATCCCCCGTATGTGGAGCCTTTGAAGATCGGGGCATTAATCGGATGGGTCTTAACTTTTTTATTCTTTGGAATTGGGATAGTCTCCCAAACTACGTTGATGTCTAGTGATAAGGCTGTTTTACTGACCCAGGAACGTCGTTTTACGAATGCAATTCCCGCTTTGAAAAGTTATCGAGACTCGAGGAGAGAGCAAAAGGAGAAAGTATGATGCCACAGTCGAGGGTGGAGAACGGTATTAAGAAGCATGTGGTGTTTCTGTTTCCTGAGTCGGAAAGAGCACCAAAATAAGATCTTTTGGGGTCGCTCCTGAAAGGGGCCAAGGAGGTACAAGTGATTGGCGTCTCAAACCTTGAGGCGCATGGGCATCATATTCTGGAGCGCTCCGCGTAGAAGCACCTGTGTCTAAAAGTATGAGTGCACGTTGGTATTTATGGCCATGAGGTGAGATTAACATCAGCCTTGAACAAACGCCAAGATTCCAACGACGCGGCGGTCACGATCACGTGTTCTCTATTACCCGTGTGACAGCTCGTGGCTTCTAAACGACTTACGTCGTTGAAATCCTCTACATACAATCGACGTGTCGGTGTCGTCTTCTTATACGATCATGGAACCCAACGCATTGATGCGTAATTGTAACAAATGTAAACCCGGAAGGATCCCCTCCGGCGATCCTTGGAAGACGTGTGTAGCGTGTAGGGAAAAGAGACGTACTGCTATGCGCTCCAAGGCCGCTCTATCTTCTGTTGTAAATTCGGGCACCTCTGTGGCATCTCTAGGGAAAGCGAACGTGGCCACAACAAACGCGAAAAGGAAGGCTGCCAATGTCTTAGAGGAGGATCTTCCTAAGGTGCTTGAAAGAATGAAAAAACGAGCGAAGGCGTTTACAGACAAACCAAGGAGTTCACCTGTCATGAATTCTTTGTCTGTTGCCGTATGTGCTCAATACTTCTATAGTTTTTTCTTGACCGTCTAATGCATATCAGGGATCCAACACCCACCCAAATCACGTTGAATTTCAGACGGCGAGCGACATGTATAAAGCTCTGATAGATATTTCGTTGTCAAAGCCTTTGCAATTCCGCGGGTCGTACTCCATCATCGCCGTCTCTACCGTAAATAACGCTAATCGCGAGAGGTTGGTAGCAGAGGAACTCAGGAAGATTGCAAAGCTTCACTTCTTGTATGTTCGTGTGCACGTTCATATCAATTTTGGGACTCAGTATTTTTAAACTATCAGACACGAGAAGCCGCTGTCAAGGGAATCGCATATGGCATTCAAGTGCACCTGTTTCGCTAACAACCAACTCCAACAACGGAGCACTTCACATTTACGCACAATTGCGACGAGTGGTGCACCCATACCCAAACAGAACGATTTTGTAACTTGGGCCGGGTCAATGAATCTTCTTCTTGATGGAACAGTGGCTGACTGTAAAGGAAAGATTACTGTCTTCGCCGAAGACGATTTTTCTCATCCTATTGGAATCAAAGGACAGAAAATTACTGTCATGATTGAACATTAATGCGATATGATGTAGAGAACTAATTGAAACTTGCGCACTTTCCTATACATTTTACATAATTACTTTACTGTCTATATTACTAGCCTTATCTTGGTCATGCGTATAATTGATAGTTCATTATAAAGCATTTTATGTATCCAGGTCTGAAGCTAGCATAATGCAATACCTGGATGTAACAAAAATAATAGGTGGATATCATTATGTGGCGATGAATTGGGATTGGGTGTTTGCCAATATCCAATACATATCTTCGGGTGAGGCACCCCAGTATAATACTCCTTCGAGAACACTCGAAGGTAAACATCATCGTCCTTGCTTGCCGCCCCACCCTGTATCACTCTGACGATTGTATCCCCCCCGGTCGAACGATGACCTCCGACCATTTGAGCCTCCACCGGAATCCCGTGGGTTACTGAAATCTCGGCCATAATTCCCACTTGGGCCGTGATCATATGGAGGGGGCCCTGGGTTCTCTAAACGTGTCCGACTATCAGCGGGTCGAGTCATATGGGCCATCAAAGCCGCGTCCATAGGGCTTGGAGTCTGTTGCTGATGCCGCTGTGCTTGTGGATGAGGTTGTTGACTAGGAGTGTTCTGATTGCTGCGGAAGGTAAATGCTTGACCCGGAGACGGAAGCTGAGGTGCAGAATAATTTGATTGGTGAGAATAAACAGACGAAGGCTGGGCGGTCATGGAAGTAGGTCGATAGGAACTTTGAAATGAGCTCTGGGAGGCCAAAAGTTGGGCTGCACGAACAGCCGCCATCCTATCAGGGACAGCAGTGGAGCTAGGAGTGGAAGTGGGGGTGGGATGACCTCTGGATGAAGATGGGAGGTTCGGAGGGAAATATGGTGGCTTCGGGGGAAGTGCAGCGAGAGAGGATGAAGGGCGGGGAAGTGCAGGGAGGGGCGCAGATGAAGGTGTAGCTGGAGGAGGTTTCTTGGCGTTTGGTTTGAGGTCTTCGTCAGAGCGTTTTCGTTTCTCGCCAACAGGGGTACCCGCCGGACGTCCATCGTCCCCAGGTATCTTAACGAGTTTTGCAGACCTGATAAATTCGAGCATTGTCTTGGCCACGCGGTCATTCATCCTAATATCCGTATGAACATCACGTACGTCGGTGCGCATTTTCCCAATGGCAGCCGAAAGCTGGGCCTTTGACATTTTGTCTTTGTGAACGGCAACGAGGAGAGATATCAGAATGAATTCAATTGGTGAGACCTTGGCTGGCTTTTTGAAAGCCTTGTTGAAATTACTGTCGAGAACCAATTCTAGGAACACTTGAAAAACATTCTTCACTTTGTCCTTGAACGACCGGCTGAAATCATCATCGTCACTTAGCCACTTTTCGAGCTTTACTATCGTTCCAGCATTCTTCAATGTGGGGCCGTATTTTTCGATGCAGAAAACGGCTTGGGCAAGGCAGCGAAAATCACTGCCGCGGCTTCTGTCCCATTCCAGGGCTTCCCCCGTAAGACCGTTGTCCTCCCTAAGAAAAGTCGTCTGCAATTCACGAACAAAGGAGGCTCTTGAAGTACTGATGACTTGAAGTTTCTCTACATGAATGTGATCAGTTAATTGATCTTTGGTCACAGAGTTGTGAGATGAAAGGACCTGCGGGAGTCAGCGCCATTCCCAGCTGAACTCTCTAAAATGTAAATGGTTATCAGTAGCAAGCCTCACCCCCTGTGTACGAATATCATACCTGGAATATTTCACGCTCATCACTATCCGTAATGTCCTGGTACTCGACACATACTACCTGTTTATTTGCAAAAAGCCGACGGTATTTCTCGGGAAGTAGCTTCTTAGCCCTAGAAGCTTTGGGGCCTGTGTGAAAATCTGTATACCAGAGTTTCTCACTCGTCAGGCTAAAAAAGGTTGGTATAATGAGTCTCGGAGAAAGCAAGACAGTGGTTTACTCACGGATCTTTATCTAAAATGGGTTGCACAGGTGTTAGTCTCATCAAATACCCTTTAACGGAATGTACCAACGGGGTATCTAGTACAAGATGATCAGCAAAAGTCCGCATTAAAATTCCAGGAGAGCGTACTATACCGTCCATAAATCTGGCGCCCACATGCATCAGAATGATTGATGAACGAATGATGGGAAGCACACAAACCGGTGAATTGACGTCAGGCGTTGTTTTCCATCTATACAGGTCCTTTTTTCTACTCCATCCTCAGTGGAACTTACGGCTTTGGTATCACAAAGTTAAGTGGGCCAACAATGTAGCAAAAAATACGACAAACCGCACCAAATATCACTGGTGGAATATAGAAGTTACGAAAGATAGAGTCGATTATCCCAATTTGCTTTGTCTCCGGCCAGACAACCTCTGTCGCGTTCTTATGAGTTTTCCTGCTCTGTTACTGGGCCGAAGATTCTGAAGACCGAAAACATACCTCGCTGGTACTCTGGATCTAGTATAATGTCGCCGCCATGAATCTGGTCTTTAATTCCCGTCAGAGACAGGAACTGAAACCACAGTCACCACTCACCATACAAAGACTGCGCTGTGTAGGTTGTGGCTCGTGGAACCCGCAGTGCATTCCTGATTCGATAACCCCCTCCTTTCTGTGCTATGCCTTTCTTCTTTGATTTCTCAGTATAAGCGTCTGATTCAATGTCCGTGAGGTCTGAATAACTGCCGTCCGAGTCCATCGTTCAGGCAGAGGGAGAGAATGGTAGCACACAGAAAATGAACTTCAAGTGGAGTTCAAAGACATGACTAAGCGCTTGTTTGTCTCCCTATACTTTGCCTATACTTTACGTACCCATTTCAATTCTTCAAACTTCCCTTACGGTGTCGAACCAGGATGAATGGAGATCAGCCATCGACACCACTAAATACCTCCCAGTATGGGGGATTCTCACTGCGGTCGAGTTCATCGAAACGCGACTCGTTGGCGGCAGAGCTAGAACGCGGTTAGTTGAAACATGAACTCAAGTTTCATGGCAGGTCCTGAACCGTTCTGACCAGACGACTAGATCCACAGATGTCAACGGCGAAACGACAACAGCGTACTCAGGTGTTTACGTCCAATATTGCTCACGCAAACCTCGAGCGGCAACTTGTGTCCGTACAAACCCTAAAGATGGAGCTTGAGACAAAGCTTCGAGAGAAGGACATACTCGTTGAACGTTTAGAACGCGATAGACGATGGTTTGCTGACCGCGAGAAAGAAGAGAGAGCAGAGAAAGAAAGGGAAAGGACGGAACACGAAGAAGAAAAGGTCCGTTATACGGAAATAAGCCATTGCCAAGGTCTGACACAACGAGATTGTTGTAGAGAAAAACAGATGCAGAATTGCGCACTCTTCGTAATTCATTGTCTGCCTTGCGTGAGGAACATGCGGACCTCCAGGATTCCCACTCGTCTTTGTCGCGAAATACCACACAAACTATCGCATCTCAGAAATCCCAGATTACTACTCTGACCTACCAGTCCTCCTTACTTGAGGAAGAACTTCAAAGTATAAAACAAGTGGCCGAGGATCGTCGAATAACAATCAGTAAGCTCCATGAGCAACTCGATGAGCTGAACTCCACGCAAGACAGCAGAACCCGGAGCGGCGCAGAGGAAGAAAACATGACTGTGATTCGCGAAGAGCTTCACCGTCAAGCGGATTACCTTCGCACATTGGAGTCTACCAACGTTAAACTAACATCAGAATTAACTATTCTGAGGGAAAGACACACAAGTATAGAAGTTCTGAAAGAGGAAAGACGGGGACTTGAACAAAAGGTTAGAGTTCTCGAAGAGCTGAGGGAGAAAGTTGTGAAACTCGAAGCCGAGGTAGAAGCTGGTCGACAGGAACGAAAAGCATGGCGAGTAATACTCAGTTCGTAATATACACACGTCGCCTGACTCGTGCACCTAGGGCCGACAACGCCATGGGTTCTTCCTCGCCATCCCACACTCCCATTTCCGTGACTCGTAGCCTCTCAGAACTAAGATTAACGCATGCACAATTATTAGAGGAGCATGGTGCCACCGCCGCATTGTTGCGCCGCCGAGAAGCAGAAATAAAAAACCTTGAACGCCGTGAGGAAGAGACCCATCAAACGATAGAATCCCTCGAGTCGGACCTGCGTGCCATAAGGCAACAAATAGATCACAAGGAACGTCGCGCGAACCTAGCGGAACGCGAAGTTGGGTTTTTGCAGGCCTTAATCGTTCGTACCGCTTCAATAATTGGATATCTCACGTATTTATCGCCGCAGGCAAGTTTTACGGCAGAAGAAAACAACGAAGATGGGGGAGTAGTCAGCGAAGCGAAGTTTCAGCGTGTACATGAATTGGAACATCTCCTATCGGAATACAAGTCAACAAATGTTGAACTCCTGAAGGAAATTGACGCGATAAGACGCAACCCTTTACTTGGGCAAGAACAGAACGAGCGGGAACTCTCAGTAAAACTAGAGGAGGAGATGTTACAGAAACGTGAAATACAACATGGTTCGTCGATCTTGGACATCCAAAAGAAAATACCACTGATAAATATTGCTTCATAGCTCTAGAGATAGCAGAAACCGAGACCAAGACACACCTCGACAAGATTGAAGAACTTGAGCAATCTCTATTTGAACTTGGAGGGGAAGTCGGCGCAGGACGCCATGTGCCTCCCGGTGTACGAGTGCTGTCATTAAAAGACAATCCAGCACAGGAGTGGGTGGATCTAAGACAGACAGTGATGGACCGGTTAAAAGGAGAGAATGAGGCTTTGATGAAACGGCTGAAAGAGCTCGAGGAGAGTGGGGCCAGCTCTGGTACTTCTGGAAGAGCTGGGGAGGAATTGGTGCCACGAGAAAGTTGGGAAATCATCACCAGGGAAAAGAAGGAACTTGAAGATGTTGTAAAGCAGAAGGAGAAGCGACTCTTGAGGCTACAGCAGGTGGGTTCTATCTCATCTCGCTTCCGTAATATAGTCCTCATCCAATTCCGCACATACAAAGATATTCACTTCCAAGAGCGCAGAATTCCGAGAAGCAATTGCATCTATTCTTGGTCTTAAACTCGCATTCTATCCCAATGGCCAAGTCCGCGTGACTTCTGTTTATGATCTCTGCGCCTCGTTTGTTTTCCAACCAACATCGAAAACTGAGGGCGCTAGAATGCAATTGGTCGCTCAGGGTGAAGGCGGCCCTCAAGACCTTCCGAACTTGATGCAATATTGGATCGAGAACGAACAGTGTATACCCGGGTTTCTGGCCAGTGTAACATTAGAGTGCTACGATAATTCGAAGAGGGGAAATGGTCCAACCTAGTCTATGTAATATATATTGGTTTATTAAGTATTCACATCGACCACAAGCATTATAAGAACAATCCACTATAATATCGAAGCATCCACGATGGCAACTAAATCGTCTTATCGCGTCGACAACCCCGCGACATCTCCGAGAGCCCTGCCCCAAATACTCTCCCCACCTCTGACCTCTTCTTCCCATTCCCTCTGAATGGCATCGGACTGCGAGTCAATAAGAAATACTCTCCGCTCTGTCTTACGTTTCTCCTGAAACCACTCTTCCAACCTCGACCGATCTTCCACCGCCACCAGGTCGGTAACAATTACAATTACCAAGCATTCCAAAGACTGGTGCATCAGTACACGATTAAATTCTGAGAGATCGTGTGCGTCGGGCATTTTCCAAAAAGGGACGGCGAGGTGTGTTAGGCGTGTAAAATGGGATATGGCGAGCCGGGTCCTGTAATTATCGATCTCTCCTAACCGAAGGTGCGTTATTTTGGAAAAGAGCGGAGTGGTCAAAGTGGGATTATCGTTGATAAATCGCGTCAATGACCAATTGTTGCCCTTGATTATAACAAGGTGTAGGTCTTGCTTGCGCGTAATGGCATCGTGCGGGAGACGGTTCTGGCCTATAGGGGATGACGCGTGAGCCAGCCAATGCAAATTGTCTGCATGCAACGCGATGTGAACCAAATTGTCACATTCCTCGAAGATCGTGACGATGCGGTCAGCGACTGACTCGTTCCAGATACTGCGGAGTGCGGTTTTGGGTTCGAAGCAACCATTGGAGGGGTCGGAGGCAGCTTTATGCAGACGCCGATTATATTGGGATGTAGTCCCATGTGTTTTAATGATTACGGTGGAGTAAAGATGTGGAAGCGCCAGTTGCCGAGCCCAGGTAGAGACCTGACAGAGTGTCAGGCAAAACGTGGTGGAGAGTCTCGCTGTCGTATGAAAAATCTCATAGACGAGTTCTGGTGGAAGGTCGCCCCATTGTACATTTGGTTGTAGGGAAAGTGTTGTCAAGGAGCTCATGCCTGTAACGCCAGAACCTAACAATCTTCACGCTATATAAACTGTCGACGCCTAATCACCTGACGAACCACGCTTATGCGGGCGTAGTTCTTGCGCAGTTCTAAATAACCCCGTCTCGTAATACATCCGATCTAATTTATGTGCGTATTTATAGAGGTAACAAACAAGACTCATATCCTCCTATCCTTGTGTATCTATGATAGAACCCCTCACTGCGGCTCTCAGATGGGACACTCAAGTAAAAATCCTGGGTGGTGGTGCTGGAAGTTTATTCCGGCGCGGTCCCAATTAGGAACAACCGGTTTCCGTACATACTACATAGAYGCGCGTCATACACCTATGCTACGGAACACCTAGCTACATTTACAGATAAGAGCAGCGAAAAATCAAATTCTGGCCCAGTCAGGCAGAGCAAACGATTAAAACCCTATGGGAGTCAGCAGTAGTTTACGCCACCTTGAGGGGGTTGGAATATGTAATTTTCAGTTACAGGTATGTGTATTTTTTTACCTATGTATATCACCGTAGGACCAATAATCTTAGGGTCGGTGCCGCAGCAACCTCCAGCCGTGGACGGTGGACCTAATAGCTTCCTCCCCTGGATCTTTAGGAAACATAGGCTATTGTGGTATGAGCAAAGTGACAAGACCGATTGGCATCCTATGTATAACACGGCTTACAGGGAACATCTTGGTAAGAATCTCATCACAAATCCAACCTCTTTCGTGTGCCTTGGTGAAGAATTCCATGTCGCGATGGGCGAGGTGGGGTCTGTGATGAGTATAGAATACAAGAACCAGTGGCGGAGGAGAGGCAGTTACTACATGGGCCAGCGAGAGAGCCATCTCACAGGTCGTGAGCAGGGCATCATGCTATCCGTACGCAAAGACCCTGAGGATGCTGTAATTGATAGAAGGTTGGTCCTTACTTGAGAGTGGTTGAATATCAGATCGGACAGTATGATTAGGTCAAACCCAGAACTTTGTCCTTGGGTTCTATCAAGCGTCTTAAATAAAGGTTCGACAGGACGGCCCCAGGTGTAACCCTTGGGAATCAATCTTGTTAGGGTGGAGGGGAACATTTAGTGAAGAGAACTTACGAGAACAGAAACTCCATCGCGGTGCTCCACAGGGATATTGGTTTCAACGTTGTAAGCCATATTACTGACAAGGTCATCATCGGGATAATCTGTGATCACAATCTGTATAATCTCAAGACCACCATAACTAAGATATGAAAGTCATAAAACCGACCTTCTGAGCCCCGTTTTTGGCGGCAACGATACTCGGAAGACCTCCACCGGCACCAAGTTCAAGGACTGAGCGACCGTAGTAAAGCTCTTTGTGTTCATCCAAGTACGATGCAAATGCTCGAGAAGCATTCCACCTAGGTATTTGCGTCACTACTCGAATCGCAATCAGTTTACATGTAAAGAAAAACCATCCATACAGGTGATGCCCCCACAATGGGTGGGTCCCGACGAGCCTTATTTGAATCGTTTCCCACTCATCGAATTTTTTCCTGCTATTATCACGTTCGTATATTGCGATGGTAGGTTCTGGAGTTGGTGGTCGAGATGGTTCCTAAATATATTATAAGACATTACTGATTTTGGAACCGGCAGAGTAATCTTATACTGACTGTAAAGATCTGATCGAGAGAAAGTTCTGCCTCGTCATCAGACATAGTGCACGCCCGAGTCTTAAGATCTGAGAGCTCGAGACTTGACCCAGATTCTGAATTTATCTCAAGATATCTATTTACATTGTTTACAACTCCCGCGTTAGCCAGACAAACATCATTATGTCTAAACAACTATTCACTTCACTTTACATCTGGGCTTATGATAGCCTAAGACAATCCTAAAAGCCTCCACTCTCAAGCTTTTTATATTGACCTTCCCCTCACATTTTATGTTTACAGGTATTACTATGTCTCAGTTATGCACTATCTATTTCATGAATCGTCACCAACCCTATTTCCCTTCCCCTGGGCGGGCTGTCATATTTCAGATCGTGGCCGGCAGCCGATCGATGCAATCCTTGATATCACGCAACGTGATCAACTTGTTATAGTTGAGTCTGCCACAACCCTCTTTTTGGCACTTGGCGTTCCAACAAGCGACAGATTCAGGCCACTCCTCCATATCCAACCCTATCAACGTGTCCCCAAGCGGCCTCCTATCCATTTCAGAGAACATCTTCGATTTGAACTCTCTCCAGCTGTGATTTTCCACCTCCTCCCCGCAGCCCGTACAGTAAGAACGAGAGGCGTTCCCCGCATTGAACAATTCGTCACTGTCCACAAAACTTTTGAATTCGTCCCTTCGTCTCCGGTGAAAACTCAACAATGCCATGAGGTCTTTGGCTGCCAGTTGTTTTAGTTGGTCGGCATGTACTTCATCATACAGGGATAAAGTCAACGTATAGGTCGAGGCGAGTTTAGCTTCTTCTTCCCAGCCGAATCGTGTTGCAAGGAGGTACAGACGCAATGGTTCAGCCAGAAAGGATGGTGCAGTGCTACCAGAACGGATTATGGACAAGGGGCCAGGTGCGTCCCATTTGCTGGCGAGGGTTACTGCATCCTCGAGTTCGTCGAACGACCCCCACTTTGGGGTCTCCAAACCGCAAATCAGCCGCAGCACTCTCTCCACGACGCAATCCCTTTCATCCGTCGCAATAGATTCTCCTATGAGCTGAACCCCATCTTGGTTCGAGGGCTGAGGTAGAGATAGCACTCTCCGGAAAAACCCTGACGTGTTTCGCAACACATACGACGGGATGCGATAAAGCGAGCCTTCCGTTGAACTAAGAACGATATCTGCATCCTGTGAAGCGAATAAAGGATGGTATTTGCGCGCTGGCTCTTCGAACTTGATACTTTCCATGGTGGGGTGAAGCAAGGGGTTAAGGACGTGGCTCAGCCTTGAGGCACAACGTGTTAGACTAAACCTCCAGTGAACCTGGCCCCACATCCGACACGAGGTGATATAGGGACCAAGTGACCTTAGACGAGGACACCCATGATATGATCACCACGTAAAACAAATCGATTAAAAAGTCCATAAAAGGAATGCGCTAACTATGACATATATAAGCGTTGTATAACTAGAGTCCGCCCAATGTTATAAGTCAGTCGTAGACTATTAAAAAAAGAGAGCGAAGTTATGTGCTGGAAAGGGGGGAGAAAAGCTAAAGGAATGGGGACACCATGGCTATGAGAGTCAATCCTAGAACTGCCAAACGGCTGGAAGACAGCTCAAGAGCTCCCGAGCTTGGGGCCGGCTTGTCTGATGAGCTTGTCGGGCTTGGGTTATTGGTAGACGTGGCATTGGTGCGCTTCGCAAGTTCGACAAAGGCAGCAAAGTTATTCGGGCCAGATTCCACAGCGTTAATGGAGAAAACCATGCCAGCACTACAATGGTTGGTTTGGCCGCAGTATCCCCAGATAGGTGCCGTCTATTAAAACACGTTAGAAAACGGGTCTAGACAAAATCCATTTTATATAAACGAACATCATTGATCGTTATTTTGAACTGGGGGAAATCCGTAGTATCGGCACTGACTGGTCGGCTAAAGGCCATTCAGTGATTGGAAGATTATGGAGTGTGTAAAAAATCTTACAATCCGGACTTGAACCCAGCTGCGTTGGTGAGAGATGAATCGGCAAGGGGTTTGCATGGGTTAGAGAAGCTCGATTGGGTAACAGTGTGGTTTTTAGGCCGGAACTCGAAAGTCACTGTATCTCCGATAGATGCAGATATGTTCGCAGGGCTGTATGCAAGTTGTCCGTCAGCGCCGACAATAATCTTGTGGTCAACTGGTTGGGGCGCCAGAGTGGGAGCTGTTGATGGTTTATGGATAGAGTACCCTACAAATGGCAGGGATACTTACGAGGTGTGCCGTCATAGCTAGTGTATGTCGTCGTCCAGACCGAGGAATCATGAGTTACGGTGGCAGTAGCAGTTTGCCATTGAGGGGGTGCCGGAGTGACGTAAGTATCCGTAGCGGTTGTGGTGCTAGTTTCTGTGCCATTTGTTGAGATGGCGAGGTCCTGGAATGCTTTGAAGGACTTGGGGCTTGGCTCAGCCGGTGGATTGATGGCGAATACCATTCCTAGAATAACCCGTTAACGTGAATAACAAGGCAGGCAGGAGAATAAAAATAAACACCCTTTCCGCAGTGTCCTGTTTGTTGACAATGAAACCAAACTGGGGAGGTGTCGGCAACATGAACTTGATAGTTTGGGAGTCCATCCGATTCCGAGGCTACAGGCATACTGGAAAAATATAAGCTCATTATATTGTCCAGGTCAGGAGGCAAACGGGCATACAAGCCAGAATCAAATCCGCCGTGCAAGGGGACACAGGGCGTGTCGAATGCTGACTGAGTTGCAGTGTGATTCTTGGGATGGCTGAAAAAAATCAGCAGAAATTCTTTATGGCAAAGTAAGACTTACAATACGAAATTAACAATATCGCCAGGAGCAGCATTTACGAATTGGGGGTCATACACCAGCTTGCCACCTGCACCAACGGAGACATCATAGGTCGTAGCGAGAGCGGCGGGAAGGGCAGCAAACACAAAAATAAGCGTGGAGGTGAACATTTAAGGAGTTCGTAAAATATTAGGAACACAAAGAGGTGATGAGATGAAAAGAAGTAGTGAAGAACTTTCTGCGTTTACAAGCCTGTTTATATATCCCAAAAACAAATTCAGCACAACAGCCAATGCAGGATCACTGAATTGCTTTATGATCGGGGATCGGGGAAGTCGGGGTTGTCGGTAAAAAGTTATGTGTATAGCTGTGCGAGGGTGAGCATACATGATAGTCCACGGGTAACAAAAAGGAAAGCGCAGGGATTGATGGGGCCGGAAACGAAGCACTGGTTTCGGGAGATCGCACAAACCCTACCTTGGGGCCCCGCATGCCGAGCATCGTTCGGAAATGTTGGAAATTGTAGATGGTGTTATTCGCATAATAAAACCTAATGCTGCGACTTTCAAAACGAATGAGTATAGAGTAGATCTGGCATTCAGCTTAGGTTAGTGTCCATTGGAAATTTAGAAGACATTGGCTTGGAATTAGCATGATCCGAGGCGATGAAGAATATATCGGGAATGTGCGACATCGCTTTGTGAAACATTGAGAAAGCAACAAGGAGGACAGTTCTTTTGTTCAACGAATTCAAAATGGCGGTACAACCCACGTGGTGCGGATCACTCCGTATTTGCTTGCCCTTTACATTTTATCACGGTCTCTCAGTGTGGCACCGACCAGTAAAAGCAGGTAAAAGCCAGTAAACTGGATCGTCGGGGTTTGATGTCGGAGGCAAAAAGATAGAAAAAAAAAAGATTGCAAGACCACCTTGCCTCCGACTTCAATATCTGCCCGGAACCCTCCCAACATCTGGAGTTGTGATTACGCCGTGCTATATGTTGGTTTTCGCTCAAAGCAGTAACTCGAACTTAATATGTCGTTGCAATTCCAATGGCCGCAAGCTTGAGATCAAGTGTGTCTATTATTGCTTCATAATATCGAATACTTGGTCCGCATGTACAATCATTCCAAAATTTGCTGGCCCGATACCTATTCCGGACGACATAAACCAACAAGAACGTTTAGGCTAGACCGCATGTCATATGGTCACTCTAGCATCACTTTCCTCTCCCCATAGAGAACTTAACAGCCGGGAGAATGAGCCTGCTCGGGCTGCGACCAGATGATTACAATTTTAAGATTAACTCCAAGCGTGGAGGGGAATTAGAGAGGAGTGCATGTACCCTGACATAGTGAGTAATTTTTGTTCAGCCTCCACAGTTGATTGAGGATGTGCCGTTGGTTAGGATGGTCTATCGTTTACGTTTGCCAAAAGCCATTCAGCGAACCGAACCTGGAAATGGGAAAGGAAAATCAGTAATTTAGTTCCTTTCGAAAGTCTACATACCATAGAGGCAAATGGCAAAAGTATACTCGGGTACGGGTTTAAACCGGTCGGTACTTAGAATTGGCACTATCTTGTGTTAGCTTCAATCTCTTACTGGAGTATCAGTGGGTTAGGGTCATAATTCACCTGTATTGACTCGGATGTAGCATCAGAAGACGAACATGAGGCACAGGGGGTACAACGTTCCGTCTTCAACCCTTCTCATCTACCATAATGCCTTTTCCTTCGGAAGGTGTTGGAGGGTCGAGCAGGGCAACGGCGTTAAAGCGGACCACCCTTCGATCGAGATTACTATAATGGTGGCTGTTGTTAGATATCATCCAAGGGCGCTCATGGATTTGAGTTCGGGAATGTTATTAGAGCGGAGCAAGGTAATACCCCTTAGTCTGTTGCTATGTAAGTATACTCTGCGTATAGTCTCCCCTTTAAGTATCACATTCTGGGCGTGGCTTTCAGGTACAATGGTATAGGGGCGCATGATTCTTTCCGGATTTTCATTGCATCCTGACTAGCGGATCACTTCTCCTGCTACTTTGGGCTCCCAATAGTGTCCGTGCAGAATCACAAGCAATTCCGTAAGTTGCCCCCATTTTTCAACAGTTGCCGTAGAGTATAGTCATGAAAGGCACCTATAGCGACCAAATGAGCTTCTTTTGGTACCCCGTGTTGACTTTGGGGTGATTCCAATTTAAGCTTCTTGGGAGACATTCGTAAACCCTTTGGCAGCTTCTCGCCAGCTTGCGTAAAATGAAATCCGCATAGGGAACGGTCAGCCGATCGATGTATTGGCTATCTTTGGGTTGTTCCTCATGACTTCTGATCTCTCGAATTATATTCCAGCCGAAACGGGGTGTACTAGTACACCCCGTATGATATAGGAATGGTCTGTGATTACGTTGATGTTTCGGCAGTTCGTTCTTCTCTGTTATAACGTAGCATCGTCATGATCATCAAACGTTCGTCTTTCTCATTTGACCGATCAAGCCGCTCCGAAATGTTGAGCTTTATGTGATGATATTGATAATGACGACATTTTGATTGACGTTATTTGCCTAAAGCCTTACGGCGACTAGTTGGACTCCCGAGTCCTAGGCCAAGGACTCCCAAGGCTGGCTCGAGGCTTGGTTCGGTGGTCCAGTAGGCTGAGTACTCTGAAATTTTAAACGTTTATAAGGCTAATTCCGTAGCAGGTGTGGTAGGGTGTGGCCGCCTTGTCTGTTGATTTACGTTCGGCATCGGTACAGTCTGGAATTCCCAAGACCTTGGAGACCTGGAGACTTGCGTTAAGATTCCAAGAAGAAGCCCGCTGAGCGCCGAAAATCAGTTCTGATGAGGATTCTTGGGTGTATCCCCATGCTAATAGGAACCGGGGGGGAGGGGCATGCTTCGCATTCTTAGGAAGCAGACATGTACTCATGACCATGAGCTGATGTGCCAGACAAGATTTCGTTTATAATAAGATCGGGTTTGGCCGGTTGCCACGATCATCTATACAATGGTGATGCCACGGTGACAATATAGCGTCCTCTACAACTCATATCTAGCTCTAAAGAGTTCCATCTATCCACTTCCCTACTGTACAACACGTCGTTCATGGCCATTTTAAACGCTAATCTTCAATTGTCAGAGGCAAGAGATCCACGCAATTTCTGATTTGCCTGAGTGTCGCGACTCGGTCATAATTTAGACCCCCACAATCATCTTTCCTACATTTGGCCTCCCAACATGCTTTTGCTTCCGGCCATTCAGCCGTTTCGCCAACCACTAGCCCGAGGGTGTCTCCAAGGGGCCTTTTGTCGATCTCCAGGAACATTGCGTTTTTCAATTCCCGCCACGTGTGATTGTCTAACTGTGTAATACCACAGCGACTACAGTGGTAAGGCGAACTTGAAAAGAAAAGAGAAAGTGTCAAGGCCAATTCTATGCATGATAGATACTTGACATTACCTGTTTCCTGCTGCAAACCGTTCAGGGCTGTCAAGTAGTTCTTTGAACTTGTCGCGGCGTCTCCGATGAAGCTTCATTAAAGGCAAAAGGTCCTTCGATGAGAGTCTTGCCAAGGTGGAAGCATAAGAAGGGTGATGTAAATTCAACTTTAGGGTATGGGTTGATGATAGTTTTGCTTCCTCCTCCCATTCAAAATGTTTTGCAAGGACATACAGTCGCAGTGGATCGGATGCGAGGAATTGTGGTGATGTGAGAGCTGCTCGTATGCTGGCGATAGGACCTGGAGTATCCCATTTCTCAGCTGCAGTGAGCACACGTTCTATATCATCATAAGATTCCCATATTGGCACAGGGAGGCTACAAATAAGGCGCAGTAGCCTGACGAGGACGAAGTCCGACTCGTAGATTGGAATCTCCTCCGGTTCGTATACCTGTTCCCCTTCGCGACACCCTCGCTGACTGTGGGGACAAGATGTCGTGTTTTTTACCGGCTGGGGAAGGTTGAACATAGTGTTGAAGAGACCGGATGTTGTGCGAAGTGTATACGAGTGTACACGGAAGAGTGTTCCTTCCGACGACCGTAGGATAACATCGGCATCAGGAGAGGCGAAATCAGGATGGTACTTGCGTGAATGTACAGGGGCATCCATTTTGGTGTAATTGGGGGCAGCCATACTGGGGGGCGTTTTGTTTCGGAGAGATCTATAACGTGGGCAATAAATAATGCTTGCAGGTCAGCTCGAGGCTGTCAGGCGAATTCCAAATCGGCAACACGTGGGAGCGGGACATTGACGTTGACCTTTGAGTGTGATGGCGCCGCCATCTTTGCTGCAGGGTAGCATGAGAGAATGGCCTGATAAGTTTCTTCAGAGTAAACGGGACTTTTTGGGATCGCGTGTCAATGGATCCCCAATTGGTGGTGACAGTGCGCCTAGTATAGGAGAAAGATAGAAGGGTTCGAGTTGGGAGAAAGGGGACCGCTACGAAAGAGTCGATGTCTATTCTTAACAGTGTTTGTAGCTGGGACCATAACGGAAAAGAAGTAAAAGACCGCCACAGTGTCGTAATTTTGACATTGGGGCAAGGCAAATTTTGGCATCTCTTCGATCTAGGGTCGTGACCACATTCTCCTTTGGGGTCCATGATAAATGGAGCCATGTTGGATCTCTGTCATTTGGTGGAAATAAAGATGTCCCCAGTATGATGAGACCTGGATGCTTACAAGTAACCGTTATAAGCACCGCTCATAGAGGAAGATTTTTTTATAAGTCGGCTCTCAGAAACCCGAGAATGCTTGGACAGCGGCGTCGACCTTCGAGTATCTTGGCAAACACAAAGAGTACGTTTACGGGGAGCAAAATCAGAATCAACGGAAGTTCACAGGGAGGTATCGAACCCACAAACAAGATTTGCAGGGCTCAAACGTGGCACTCACCGAAATCCGCGAATTTAGCATTTCACAGACTTCCACACAATATGATTTGCACCGACAAATGAGCAGACGTTGAGTTGCAAATAGACTTGTATGTCAAGAATTTACCCGACAAGTTTATCCGGGGATCGGCAGAAGAATTCACAGCGATGAGTACATCACGCGACGACAGCCAAAGCGTCTTCCAAAAACGGTGGCCTCCGATAGGAGCACGCTGACGGCTTCCTTGGCCAGAACAACACTAGGCCAGACCATAATTGGTCATATATAGCGTTTTTATGATAAAAGTCGAACGTTTATCTAGAAGTAAGCTTGCCTCGGCAGCAATATGAAGAGATAGCTAGGGTTCTAGGTTGTTTGCTAACCCATCGAATGTTTATAACGTACTGATATCTGTTAGTTTCTTCGAATTTCGAAGTATTCTATGTTCTGTTTGGCTGAAGATGATCCAAGTAAAGTTTATGCGACATTCGAAGATGTGGATACCAACCCATACGCACCCGCAGTCACGAACAATGAGCCAGGTGCAATGGTTGTACAGGGTAAACCGGAAAGATCCAAGTAGAACGGGTAGAAGCACGCAGACGGGTAAACAAACACCAATGATCTGTTGAGTATTTGAGGGATTTGGTTATACGGGGTACTGAACAGCAGTCTGGGTAAGGTGGGGGTGACGAATATTCCAGAATTGTGCAATGCATACAATTCGTTCTTATCTTGCGTGAGACGCCTCCAGATGTACTTGCCTTTCGAGAGTATCACCTGAGGTGTTATTAAAAGAAGGAAAGGGCAAATATAGAGCACATCCGCGGGCTTCCTGACATATTTTTGCGGAGGGAAAGAGAGTGTTCGGAAGACTGGGTGTTGGGAACCTGCTACCAGGACCTGAGTCAATATATCATGGGAGAAATGTGATCCAAAGGTCTAGCTTGATTAGGGGGAGATACTACGTGAGCCCAGTGTGAAAGTCTCATCAAGATCCTTTCAGAGTATGGCTGTTTTTTCTCTACAGCGTAGATGTTGTGTAGATGAGGTCGAGATTTGGTCAAAGAACCGCTTGTTGCCGAAGTGCTTATTGCCGGAGACCAGTTGCTTATATCATTATTAATCCCGACTGCTTGGATACCCTCCATACCCTCTACAGCCACTTGACCTTGATATATCACGGACTTGGATCTTGGCTTGGGTCTTGATATCAAAGTCGCCACGGGGACCTCATCAAAGCTTGATCTGTCACAATCTGGATCATATATATGTGCGCTCAACACAAATTGATGATCAGGACGCTGCGCGACCTTCCTTCTTGGTGCCTTCTATTCGTCCTCGTTCTTTGCAGGTCGAAGTGCAATGTTCCTCTGGCTCAGAAAAAAGCCTGCTGATCGGCGGGTGATGACCTTCAAGTTGCCGCTGGCCGACAACTCTGTTCTGCGTGATACATTCGACGATGAGAATGAGGTATAAACATTCTGGAAATCTTATACTGAAGATTTCTGACTCTACTGACGGCGTCCAGCTCGTGTGGTCGGGTAAATTGTATTTACCCAACGAACCCTCTTCCAAACATGTCGACCAGCTCATTCCGCACCCGAAAGCTCGTTTGGTGCTCGTCCTCGATTTAGTCGCGCAGAAAACACCACACCAGGAGAAGAAGGGAATTCAGAAGTTGGCTAAGTTGGAGGGGAGATCTCATTTTCGTCAAACGTTGAAGTCGACATTTGGAAAACTGTTTTCTCGTTCTGCTATGCACCCAAGGTCTCGACACACTATAAATGGGGTCGCCTTATCACTAGAAGATAATTTACTATTCTCGCTAGGCGGTGTTCCATCACCCGAAACGCTACCGATATCGCACCTCTCCGTCGACGGCAACTCCAAAACAGGAGACAGCCTTGTGAAAGGCGAGCTCGATCAAGAGTCTCCATCTAGTGTCTCTTCGGCATCTTGTAAGGCGACGGAGTATAAATCATCAATATTGCCAACACCCCCAGTATCGGAACCCAATACCCCAGTGTGCTCTATTGTGCCCCCCATCCGTGTTTCTACTCTCGTCCGAGGGCGGGACACTCCCTTTCCCATAGTTCCCGTGAACCCAAAACGACCTCGTAGTCTCCCCGTGCTTCCAACGGCCACCACAGATACGGAAAATGGACCTACTTCGCGGGATGTTCCCGCCCGTCGTGCCTCATCTTGTACACTCGCTATTGGGGAGTTCCTGGGCCACCCCGCTTGTCCCAGAGGTGATGATTTGGAAAGTTCCAGTGAATTTCCCCGCAGAGGCCGTCCTTTATTTCAACGAGGTCGCCCCCTACTGCGAAAACCTCTTTTGACTCCACCCCCTCAACTCCCCAGCGCTCCAGGATCTTTCAACGCCGCCAAAGGGATAATAAAAACTCCAACGGAAAGTTCTGGGAACGATGACCTGTCTCACATACGTTTCCCTCTATCGCATGGTGTACCTGAGGCAAAATCAAATGAAGTGGGTTCATTGGAGAGTGTGACACGTAGACGACCAGCTCCACTTGAGCTTGTTTACGACAATATTCTATTTTTCTGACTATTGATGTAAGATCCCGCTACATACGTGTTGTCGTAAAGATTCTCTAGTAATAGAAGGGTAGCATGATAACTTAAATGAATACGATGTGGCGAACCCAATGCCCAACGCCTGAATACGGTTGCCATCTTTCCGTTAATAAATTCTGACTTTCCGCTTGTCTTTAGTTATCTTGATGCAGTACTTCAGTCTTAGATCTTGCCGAGTTGTACTCTGAAGGCCTTGAGGGGCAACTATTCCGAATAGTTTGAATTCATCTGAGCGGAGGGCCAAACAAGAGAGGCTGTACGTTCACTAACGGGGGTGATTGGGGCGCCAAATTTGATTGCTTTTAGTTGTAGAGCAGACTTCACCGCACTAG
>CEMJ01392806.1:5892-45475 GCA_900068955.1 Clitocybe nebularis | reverse complement strand
ACACCGCCGTCTGGCATACGACCTTCTAATCTCTTCACCTTCTTGTACTCCTTTGCAATTATGGGAACGAGTTTACCCCCCGTCTTCGTGCTTACACACGATGACCCTAACTTCCCTGCAGCGTCTAAGGATGTTATGCGAACGGTACGGGAGAATAACCTTCCGGACCGTAAGTGCTTTCTTCAGGTGTCATCGTTTTGGTAAGGGCACGGAGTAAGTATTGGTAGGGTGCGAAGTGTTAGGCAAGACATCTAGGTACTTCGAAAACGCAGGAAGAACGGCTGCAGCTGAACAACGCGTGGGGATCGCAGATACAATTCCGGAAATAAGTTGGGCTTAAAAATAGATGAGAGATATACTGCACCAACTTGCAGGACGAGTGCTAAAAAATCCGTATTTTGAGTAATCTGTTCGCATTTCACTTGCAAAATTTTTGATATAGCCATATGCCACGACTCCGGGATGCGACATACCGGCCTGGGGAGAGGGGGGGATAGCGGATAAATAAGTGGCCCTTGGATCGGGGGCAAATGAATGATCAAACCTGATGAGCCGGTATCTCACTCACAGCGGGTTGCGCAGACTTGGAAGTGCTCCCAGCCTCGCGGGAGATACACGGCCCGTAATGCACGACACGCCCGCGAGAGTGTCCTCAGGGGATCAGCACGACCAGTGGTACCTGTGCACATGGATGGGACAATATTTCCATCCGTAGTTCGACCGGCGCTTTGGGTGTTAGAGGATGGAAATCTGTTGAATGTCACCACCGTTGAAGTTATGGTGCCTCAAAAAGACGTCTTTTGCCCTGTAGTAAGCGGTTTATTTGTCTGATGTCAATTAGAAAGGCCAGGTAATGTCAATATACTCGCCATCTTATCCGTCATGCCTCTCAGGAGTCGAGCCCTGGGTCTTTGAGAGGGTTGTTATCAATATAATTTAGACATGTTTTTTTCAAGTTGAGTGAGGGAGTTCGGACCGTAAGTCCGGTATCCTGCAGTGTTCCAATGCACGCGACCTAGAAAGACGAGCCCCAGGCACGATTGCGGAGACGGTGGGTACAAGATACAATATCAAGAGGCAAAGTTATTGTATACTAAGAAGAGAGACCTAATTTGTATTATATGTACCAAATATGGCTATTGAGAGTGTTCCTCTTCTAGTGTTTGGGATATGCTTGGAAGAGTGAGGGCTTGCCAGGCCGCTATGAGATTCAGGGGGAGCTTTGCGACCTCATGGAGTGACAGGCCGGGCCAAGCATCGACCCTCCCTACCAATACGGGCATAAAACTTGCAAGGGCTATTCCGTCCACTATCAGATCCCCCACAGTAGACACCTTGTAATTTCCTGCATATGACCGGGTTCTCAAGTTGAGCAGAAGCTGAAGCAGTCGTCCTGTGACATAAATGGGGCGGATAAACTCGGCGAAAACCGTCGCCAGTCGGTCCTTCGCTAAATCATCAGGCGCTGGTGCAGGTAGGGCAGATGGGATAACGAATATCTCGTGAGGCGCAAGTACATAGTAAATAACCACAAGGGAGAACAGAAGCTTGAGAAAGGAGAATAAGAAAAAAAATGAAATGGAAGCGAGGTCAACTCACTGTGGCTACAGAACGCAATGATGTCTTGGCTTCTATCCTTGCGCTAGCTCTTTCCCTGTGTGTTGCGCCGGCCCTGTGAGGGATAGGAATCCACGATGTGCCTTTCCACCATCCGAACTCGATGCGCATGACAGCCTTGATCATCAATAGTGGCGATACGAGTTTAGGAAATGTGAAGAATAAAAACGACACAAACCATCCTGCGATCGTCATTTTTTGATGTCTTCCTTCGGTAATGGCAGACACAAGTTCCCAGGAAAGATCGCAACCGGCCATGAGCACGGTGCCAAGGATACTGATAGAGACCGTAGATGAGCGGGTGTACCAATATCGGACTTCTATGAACATTATGGCGACATTAAGTGCAGATCTAAACAATGGAGGCAAGTCAGCACACGAAGGTGGCGAAGAAGGATTGCAAAGTACGCAAAAACTGTCAAGAAGAGTCTTCGGCGAGGTTCTGCGGCTTCCTCAAACTTATGACCAAAGAGCCCGTCTGAGTTGCGGGGTCGTCAGAGAATGTTGGATATGTGAGCTGTGGTACTCACAGGCCAGGTGTGCTCTGTCTTGCGCCAAAATCTGATCACGATCACTTTGATTAAAGTTGTGCGGCACTATTTGCACATTCCCAGATTGTGAAATCACGTATTTTCCAGGTGTCCGTCCAGAATATGTTATTTTCCACRTGACRTCTAGGAAATCTTGTTCTGGAGGAGCTGAATATGGCAATAAGTAACGGCTTTAGGGAGATTAAGCGAGTTGTTATCACCATTTGATGTAGATGTGACTGTACCAGGTCTGGTACATTTCTCCCTGTTGACAGGGATGGCTAGAAGATCCTGATTAGGAATTGATTAGAAATGCATGACTTTGAAGCATGTAAGCTCACTTTGGGTCCCACGGAGTCTTTTGATGCTGAAATGTATGGGGAGTAGGCCCACTCAGTCTGCATTCTTCCAGAAGACTCATTTAATACTGCAAGCTGCATTTGTGTTTCCATATTTCCGTGGGTGCCATAGGACCTTTTGCACAAAAACTTATTTGGACGGGGGCCACCTACAATCCGTTGGCCGCACTAAAAACGCGTATTGACATTCTTTAGGATGATAATGTATCTCGGAGTGATTTTAAAGACGTACTGCTGTAGCCTTTATCTGTCTGTGCGCTTTACCATAAGCCTTCCGATTGAGTATCCTTGTCTCATCGACTACGTGGAGTTGGGTTCTATGAATATGTTCACATCAAAACGAATGTCTTTTGATGTTGAAGACTGACCGCGTTACGATATAAGGATGTGTTTTGAGGATAGGCTTGTTATTCGTGATTTCCAGGGTCTCAAGAATTGTATTTTTCTTCCCTGTGGGATCGGACTTATCGGGCCTGTCTGTATCAATTTCTTCATCCTCTTCGTCTTCATCTGTAGAGTCACCCATAATCTCCTCCAAGGCTTCTCCATTTGATGCGTTGCATCGAGTGTGGATGCCGTGAAACTTTATGAGGGGTATGGAAGCACCGAAACTCTCAACTGCCTGATCAGCCAGAGTCTTTTCATGGAGGTCAGGCGATCCCAAAGGAAATCTAAATCAGATACGGTCATAATTAAGTCTGGTTAGCATTGCGTGCGATCACAGGAAACGTACGGCCATGCCCGGACAGGGAACGTTTTGATTGTATTAGGTCTCCAGGTGGAGAAATTGGAAAGATGACCAAGGGGGGAGGGAGAAGTTGGAATGAGGATGAATGACCCTCGTAAGTCAAAGTTGGAGAGGTTGGCACTCCGGCTAGTATGTGTCGCAGCCTGTAAGTCTCTGACCCTATAGCTACTGGAGAAAAGCAGCTCACAATATGGCTGTTGGAAGGGTAAAGTTTATGGTGGCGAACACGTGCTTGTCCGTGAGACGGATCCCACGGAAAGCCAAGTCAGAATATAATGCAATTTCTGGCACTTCATCATCGTACTCTTGTGATATCTCGTCCTTCGGTGGGTCACCCTTCGCTTCAGAGTCATCCTCAACGTTTTTCTTCAATGTTCCGCCTATCTGGTCACTCGACTTTTTTCGCAAGGCCTCCCTAACAATGGCCTCGCCATGTCCCACCTTATCTGTTGCTCTCAACCACACTGTCACTCCGACGTCGAATGTCTGCTCTCGCGTGATCAGCGGCTGCACCACCAATGTGCGATTCTTCACATCCTCGAGTGAGGTATTCTGGTACAGGGCGCGATGCGGATTAGCCACGTTGTCTACAACTTTTAAAACGAAGATGGAGATAGACAGCCCAATGACAAGGATAATGATAATCGCGACAGTGATAACCAGGCATTTGCAGCCTGAAATACTAGATTTGCGGCGTGGGGGTGTGCCTGGATCAAGGTTGAGGGTTCCCTCTAACTTTTCTTGTGTTGGCATCTGGGAGTTCTCCAGGAATTGGGGGGGGATGGGTAGAGAAGGTGAGAGTACCCTGTTTTCCACTGATTATAATCATGCGTCTCATTTTTCATCAAGAGGTCGGCGATGGTTGATTCGGCCACATGCCATGGGCGCCTTTTCCGCAGCACTTTTATACAAAAGATCATCTATCTGTTACCAAGCCCGACCCCGCAGGAGTTACATGATATACGTCTGCTCCAGGGCAACCTTAGAACGCTACAATCTATCCCTATTCCTGTCTACGACAACCCACTGATGTGAGTCCAAGGGGATTGTGCGCCTCGTGATGCCGGTATCTAGTTATGGGTTGAATGCAGTCTAGACGCAGTCCGGCGCTCATTACATGAGACTCCTATGAAGCTTGCCTTGTTGGGGAGCTTGCTCCCCCCTTATGATAAGTGGCTAGCGAGTCCAATTTTGGGTGCCTTGTCGAACGGGGATCTCCGTAAGGGCGGCTACTTTTTTATATGTAGAGTAGGTATAGAGCCCGGCCCTAGAGTATAGGTTACGGGTAGGGGGGACAGCCTCTTCCAGGGAAAATAGGTAGTACTTGCCATGGTGATCTTATAGGTCTCCTAAGTGAGCTATGGAGATCATTTGATCCATGAGTTGGAGGCAGGGTCTTGACTGAGGTATTCCATGGTGTTCCTTAGCGTTCCGACTTGAGTGACATGCTGCCTGAAGTTAAAATTATGTTAAGTCACTGATTGCGGGCGATGTGGGAGATTCGACAACGTCAAGGAGTAGTTGTCAAGGAAACAGACTGGGATGCTCGTGGGCTGCCTGCATGCTGCATACGCACAGTATCAGTACGACGAACGGGTTGTGTAGTCACTGTAATGCGCAGTCTGGTGTTGTTTAGCAATATAGCCGGCATCCTGACATTGGCAGAAACTGGCAGAAACACGCAAATCATTTTGTTAAGGGGTGTGCCTTGCGGATGGTCACGTGACTTTAACGCAGTAAAAGCACTAACTTCTTCTCAAGTTCTAGTTTGTGCTCTTATCGTTTCCCAGGCGTTTCCTGGTCATTTCCTGGCTCTTGTTGTGCGCCACAAAGTCCGTTCAGCCGGTTTTTCCCTGGCTGTTATGCTCCCGAGCTGGTGTCTACATTACGAGGCCATATAGTCCCACTCTTCCGCTCATTTCTACTCTCATTGTCCACACTCTTTTTTTTGGCTCAAACTGGAGCTGGACGGACGCAGGACGCCCCAGTCTATCCATTGAAACACTTTATCAGCTCCCTTTAGGCACATGGACTCCAACTATACCTTTCCACGCCCCCCGGCTCCCGTTCCACGGCCTAGCCCTAGTAGTTCTACGTCGTCACCGTCGCATGGCAATAACGCACCCAGCCGAGAATCCAATGCTCTTCGTGCATCCGTTCTCGACGCTGCACTCCAGTTGGGACTTGGGAACAATAGTACCGTCGCTAATTGGATGTTCAACAACTCTCTTGAAGAGGAAAACGAAGAGGTACGTTGCGATCTTTCTGTAGCCTTTGCTTATTCTTTTGGAAAAATATTGGCTCAAAACTACTGGGTGTTGTCGTGATCCGAGGATCCGGACTTGTTCATCACTCCACCTTTTTGTATTCTTCATTTTACCCGAGATACTTAGACACGTCCCAATTATGTCCCAATATCCCGGTTATTCATTTATTATTCCCCCTTCTCATGCCTCCCTGTATCTTAACTTCAGTAATTGACACTGCTCGTCGCTTTCTAGGATCTGCGTTCACCCGCTTTAACATATGGCTCCACATCCGAAGAGTCCTCCACCCCTTTTGTGCCATATCCCTCTACACCGTCTACCTCCTCTCATTCCCCTTCTCTCAACCTCAACCCCTATACACACCCCAATGTTAAGACGTTCCCTGATGGAGCAACTGGGCCTCCCGTGGATACTACCTTAACCAGCAGCCCTGAAATCCAGGTCAGAGTGCCTGGAGGTGGTACCGTTGCTATCCCAGCCATCCCAATTCCACCTAGACCTGTCACGCCCTCGGGTCGCGGAAAGCTGCGAAAGAAGAGGGCTGATGGGTATGACAGCGATGGGGGATATATAAGTGAAGGCGGAAAGAAGAAGGAGAAGAAAACTTTCGATACCAAAGAGGTTTCCGGGGGGGTTGATGTTGGGGATAAGAAGGAGCGAGCAAAAGAAGCTAAAGCCCGTGCCAAGGATGAGAAGTTACAAGAGAAACGGGAGAAAGAGGAAGAGCGAAAAAGGAAGAAAAGCCTTATCTCGACTTCGAAAGCTCCCAAGAAAGCGATGGACGAGTTCCGACCGACTTCTGGTTACGAAACAGATGGCGGTTCTTCCTTTGGAAAGGGCTCAAAATCGATGTCAAAGTCTAGTTCGAAAAAGGTGAAGGCGAAGTCTTCTGATGTGGGCTATGAGACAGATTCAGGATACCTCTCCTCGACGCCCAACTTGAAAGCCAAGTCCAAATCAAGGTTTTTCAAGCTCAGAACAAAACAGTCTAAACCTGATCTCCACGAAGAGATCGCTCCGAACCTCCCCACGGTTGAGAAGGAAATCGTACCATTACCTATTGCCTCAAGGTTTGCCACAACGTTGGGCTCTGCGAGCACAAGTTTGGCCACGAACACCGGTACAAGTGTGAGTGTCGACACCAGATACTCGCCCTTACCTTCCATCAATACATCTCCGTCTACTACTTTCGTCGCGGCCCAGTCCCCAACGCTTCTAAATGACCCCGGGGTCAATCGAGACTCGTATGGCTCTGCTGAATCTGGAACATCTAGTAGCTCAGCTCCCAAACGAAGAGGTGTCCATTTCGCAAGTAACAGCAATGGACACGGCAATGAGAGTGGAAGTTTTTCAACTATTACATCTCCATCTCACATTCCACTCCCGCTATCAACACTCACTTCCCCGGCATCTTCCTCAAGTTTCTCAGCGATATCTTTACCTCTCACTCATACACATTCCACAATTTCGTTCCACTCGCAAAATAATCCAGATAACCACAGACACTCACCAGGATCACTGGCTACTTCTCCTTATTCCCCCAACTACCCACCCTCAGCACTCTCGAATTCTGTCTCTCGAAATCCTTCCCGTGCACCGTCACCTTCCCCAGGGATACCCACCTCCCCAGCTATTCATGTTACGTCTACTTCGATCCCACCTCTTCAAGTTCGTCCCCGTTTCCCTCCAACGGATGGCTTTGGACCTCGACCCACGCCAAGCCCAACCCCGAGTGCCCTCTCTCCAGGGTACATGAGCCCACGTACCCTTGGTACAGATTCTCCAAATATAGTCCATCGGCCAACACTCTCCCAGCTCAGTATTGTCCCTTCTTCTGAATATATCGTCCCATCACCCCGTGGTACACCCCTTCCTAGTCCTAATGTATTAGCATATTATGATATACCACCTCCAAGCCCACCACCTATGGGCCCACTGCCAAGCGTTCCTGAACCAACCAATGGTGCAGGCTTTTCACATTCCATGCGGGCACGGAACCATGGAGCAGGTAGCATTAGCCGGGGCAGGACGCCAGAACAGGGGTTATTCACCCAACCCATTCCAAACATCCAGCGGGGACGAGAATCGCCTTTCCCAGCACGACCCATCCTCCCTGGTACCAATTCTGGGAGCACTGGTGTCGGAACTGGGCTAGAGGCTAGAGTAAGGGTGCCAAGATACCGAGACCTGTACGCCCTCGACAGCCCCCCTGGTGGTTGGTCCTCTGAAGATCGGAACCATAAGAAACAAGCCAACGAGACAGGCAATCCCGGGATAAATGTTGTTGAACCAACGGAGGACGGCTGGGACTATGACGAAGAGGAGGAAGAAGATATGAGGGACGTGCTAGATAGGTTTGAGGAGGCTCGCATGGGAGCGGAAACGGGGAGGGCACTGGGGAGAAGTCGATCGTTTGAGGCTCTAAGAAGCAGGCTTCCTGAACATGGTGGATCAGAATATTACGATGACGAAGATGAAGCCTATAGTGGTGAAAGGACCTCCACGGAAGAAAGCGGCGGCCAGCGGACTAGCAGATGGAGTGGAAGCATCTATAGTCGAGCGAGTTTCCTGGATCCCGAGAAAAGCGAAGAGACGAGAGAACGGTTCATTCAGAGAGTGGAAGCCATGTATGGAGAAGATGGAAGGGAGAACACTGGGGGTGGACGGGTTGTGCCCCCCGTGCCAAAAATACCCGACTCATTGCTTGGTGCTGGTGCAAAAGTCCCAGGACGGATTTGGAACAGATTTTGACCGTAATCGTGAGGATTGGAAATGTGTATGATATTACCTTGTCTTTCGGATACAACCTTGGGCGTGTTTGATCTCCAGTATATCTTGTCCTTGCTGCTGTTTCTTATTGCGTTTTCTTGATATATATCTAACGCATGCACTGGCTTGCTCGCCGTACTTACTATATGTTTTATTTTCCCATGTCAGGATAGGAAGCTGCGGTCTTCACAATAATAACTTAATACTTCCACATTCTGCAAATGGTTTCACAGCCAAGGAGACGATGCACTCGTCTCTACGCAGTGCCGCCATTACTCCAAGCCCCTAAACCTGCGTATGTATTGCATCGGATGGAATTTTTTGTACTTCCACCCCCCACTATCGCCGCCCGCAGGCACAGGAAGCTAAAGTCCATTGCCTGATATTCCAGTAGCACACCGCCTATGGAGGTAGGCGTCAGGCTATAAGTAAGATGCAGAAACAAATCCCCCACAAAAATGCCTTGGACCGGGGTATGCGCATCGGCCATCTTCACGTGGGAGTCAATCATGACAGGTTCCGTTAAGCGCGTTGTATAATTAATTGATGGACCGACAGGTACTTGAACGTCCTAAAATGCACTTTATGACAGGTCCCAGGATCACAGCGTCTGATCTCTATCAACGCCCTCAACGCAATTTCTCACCTCTCTTAACCATCTCCACCCTCCACTCCTCCCGCTCATTTGTTACCTCCAGTAGACAATTTACAATTCGAAGGCCACTACCATAGCCAAACAAGGATGGCCTCCCTGTGGCGGACAGCGAATCGGGTTGCCCAAAAGCTTTCTCCTACCCATGAGTCTCATAGCTTAGCAGATGCTAAACACCTTCTCAAGATCCTAGACTTATGCGAGAATACCATTCGCAACAAGTAAGCCAATACCGCTCACGACACGGCGACTATACTTATAGGGTCCGAAGGGATATACTGCGACTCTTGCGCAGAGATTGCGATGGCTTTGTATGGTTTCTTGACGGGCATGGAAACTCTACGATCTCAGAAGAAATGAAATTAAGTATCATTTCAGATATAATGTGGTAGGCGTGAACCGTTATCCAGGTATCACGGAGAGCTACAAAGCGTTTGTATCTAGGATGTTTACCGAAATCACTAGCCGAATGAAGAAATGGGCAAAGGCTGGAGCGTATACCAACCTCGCTCTGAATCGACTCGTAGAGCGAGATATCAAGCACTGCCGTGAGACCGTTAACCACCTCAAAAAAAAGCTTCATGTTCGTATGATTCCAATGATTATGCAAACACAAATCAAGCCAGCCGCTACTTTCCAGTTATCTTATTCTATAGATATATCGCAACTTGTCCAGGAAGACATAGCAGTGTCATCACCCAAGAGCGCAAAGAGCCCTATATCACCAACACGCCTTTCGGCTAGAGAGCTACCTAAGACCCCGCCTCCAGCAAGTATCATCCCAGACTGCCACTCACAAATACTTGCTAACACCATTTCTGACCTCAGCTAAATTACAAAAGCTTAAACCCAACCCTTCGAAGAATAAGTGCCCGCGGTCGGAAGTTATCCATGCCAAGTTCCCCCACATCTCAAGCATCGCCAACACATAATTCTTCAAGTGTTGAAATATCGATGCTAGTTGAACACCTGCCGCCAACTCCCACCCGGCCTAAAAGAAAATCCAGTTATGATGCTATTGAAAGCAAAAGAAGAAAAATATCTGAAAAAGCCGTGGATAAAGATCGTGACAAGGCCGAAGCCGCCCCATTGACAGCCAAAAGCTTTGCCCTCCCTGAGCGCCGGGCCGTCACAAAGGTGAGAGAGAAAAGTTACAGTTGCCATGTCAAGCGGCCTTAGCCCCCGTTTTCCATTAGACTGAATCCCCGGAAAGTCCGTTACGTATATCTTCTAAGCGTTCGTCGTCCAATAGTCCTTCGCCGCTTTTGTAACTTACCGGTATATATCTGACAGTGACAAGCGGGGGCGGCCACAGACGAAATACATCTCCTGATAAACCGGCTACAAGTAAACATCCACCAGGATGGACGACTGCAAGGGATCATTTGCATACCCATGAGCAGGAGTTTTCCGAGCTGTACCACGAATTAGAAGTTATTACGGTCCCGTTAGTCGCTGATGCACATGTTTCCAATGTCTACGTTGACACTGTACATGTAGGGGGCCTGTTGAGAGTGGGACTGCGAAACGTTTGGACGGTGATCTTATTGTCGCCGTTAAGCGAATAAGGTTTAGGGGACTCCACTCTACAGTTCTTCGTCGTTTCATCGACGAGTTTAACGACACAATATCTCGTCAACATGACAAACTAGTCAATTACAAGGCATCGTTTCTAGAAAACGAGGGGATATTGGTCGTCATGGATCATGTAAACTCGGTGTCCCTTCGAAATGTAATTGACGCTAATCCGGGGCGCATGACCGAACAACATATTGCCAGTATCCTGCGCAATATAACTGAAGCAGTCGCTCACCTCCACGCAAAGAATCTTCCCCATGGAACGATTGGCAGTCACAATGTCGTTCTAAGTACCAGTAACGATGTATCCGTGCAACTCAGTGCGTAAAACATTCGGCACTTATCGCCCTTGTCTTCTGATTATACATCAACACATAGATTTATGTGCAATGTTTGCTGATCATGAGCCAGGACGCCCAGCTGCTCCTGTTAATGTCGCAGCGGACGTATGGAGCCTAGGCATGCTTGCCATCGGTAAGTCCAACCACGCCCATCTATCTCTACTTACCGGATGACATGGACAGAGATGCTGAACAAATCAACTCATGTATTGGGTTTGGGAGGATCAGATATTTTGAGGGTGATCTCAAGTTTCGATCCTTACCCTTCTCCCAAAATGCACCAGTACCTTACTGATGCTTTCGGTGCCAAACGGCGAGCCACTGCATCACAGCTCTTGCAGGTAAATCCGCCTTACTTATTGTGTGCCTTGGGAATTTACCATGCAACCTACAAGTCTCCATTACTTGCCATAGTAACTTCAACATTCTCGCTGCGGTTCTTGATCATGAACGCTTTTACGAGTCTCAGGAGTAAAAATTCACAAGGGTCTTTGAATTAAACCCTCTTTGCACTTGTCCAATGTATATGTACTATGAATAGTAGCCCTTATGTAAAGATATGTCATGAGTATTGTAATTATAAGAGATTGGTCTCCTCACATGCATGATGGATGAACTAGCAGCTAAAGAATATCCTTCCGACTCTGTACCCCCGAATAATAAGCTCCGATGGAACTACTGTGGCGGACTTGACGTCAAGTATCGTTTCTCCGAAGCTCCTAATTCTCGGGCTCGGCGTCTGAGTGGGGAAAGCTGAGCGCTAACGCAGTAAGGTCCAGCCCCAGGGTTCTGAATTCTTTTCGACGGGGAACCTTTGAAAATGTCGTCGAGGGGTATACTTCCGGGTGACCCTCCAAATGCAGACGCAGAAGGTTTCATCAGTTCAACGAAACGACAAGAATGCCACACCCCGAAGGATGAAACTAAGTGCCCTGAGGAGGTGTGTCAAACAACTCGCACCATCCTGATCACCGTCATATACTTACTGCCCAGAGATGGTCTATTAAGGACGCATATCGTACCCGTCTACCGAAAGACGGGGATCCATGGGAGGCATGTTTTAAGAAAGTTCAGAAGCTAGATGACGAGATGTGTCGGGGCTGGAGAGAGGAAATCGACACGATGTTGATTTTTGTGTGTTGATTTTGGTTTTGTTGTCTTCAACCGCCTGACCACATCTAGGCTGGCCTCTTTTCCGCAACTGTAACCGCATTTGCCGTCGAGTCTTACCAATGGCTGCAGGAAGCTCCAAATGAAACCTTAGCTCGGCTTCAGCTTCAGGCGTTAATCGGGGAAACAGTCTCATCTCCCGAAAATTTTAACTCATTTATAATCAGTCCTTCGGCCGTGTGGATCAATGCTCTTTGGTTCTCAAGTTTAACCCTTGCTCTCGGATCAGCCCTTGTTGGCATCCTATGTAAACAGTGGATATACGAGTACCAGCGGTACGAGAACTTCACTGGGGAAAAATCCCTTCCCATACGTGAGATGCGTTATAAAGGGCTGCAAGGCTGGCATGTTCCTGGTATAATTTCGTCACTTCCCCTGCTGCTTCAAACAGCTCTGGTCCTTTTTTTCGTCGGGATCTTGATCTTGTTGTGGCCGCTTCAACGCGTCGTTGCCGCCATCATAACTGTTATCGTTGGGACGACCCTCATTTTTCTGATTGCGACTTCATTGCTACCCGTAATACAATGGCTCTTCCGACTATTTGATACTCAGTGCGCGTTCAAATCCCCTCAATCATGGGCTTTTATTCTTTTCACGTGGTCTGGATCTTCGGAGTCAACCTGGACCCAATATGACTCGAATATGATGAATTGGGAAAGAAGCAAACACTTGCTGTCGAGTCTGAATCGATTTTACGAGTCATTCTCGCAAAGTGTCGGGGCTGTTCGCAACATATATCATTGTATCGCAGGTTCGGCCTCCCTCGCATCCCAATTCGTCGAAATGCTAGACAACAGCACTTCTTGGGACATTCAGCCAATCCCTCCATCTTCACGGGCTGCTTTTGCGCATGACGACATTGAAAAAATCCAGGGAGACATCGCGTTGTCGTTTTTCTCTGCGAAGCTTGCCACCAAGGACCTAAATATGTTCCATCGACACGCCGAACATTGTGTCCGACTCCTTGGTGATGTTGAACTAATGATAAGCGAAGAATTCTGCGCGTCGAGGTTACGGTCCCTTGGTGATTGTGTCAGCTCTGCCACCGCTTTGTCTTCACCATTGGATTGGGATACCGGTTCGTAGCTTTTTTGGAGATTAGCCACGAGTCATAATTAATGCAGACGGCAGAGATCGCCTTCCAGTTAACCAACATATTCTCCTCGATGTTCAAAGGAGATTATATGCCAGATGGTGCTGCCATTCCGTTTTGGAATGATATATTGCCTAGCCTGCTAGCCTATGGCAGTCGACAACGGGGTAGGCTAGCTCGATCCCCATTTCTGTTATTTGACGACATCGGACCATGGCTCACCCGTTACCCCATGAATGCGCTCAAAGTTGACAGGGTGGATGAATGTATTTACGGCCTGCGTCTGATGACGGTCACAGGGATAACTGACAGAATGAATCCCGAGGAGCTGGGATTCGTCAAAACACTTCTACCTATCATTTGTGGGATACATTCAGGAGATCCTCTTACTTATGCTCCTATATCTCAAGATCTTGATCTCCTTCTCAAATCCTTCCACTCATCTCCAACCCCTCAAACACCGTTATATGGCATCGGTCAGTTTGATCTGGTAAGTGTGAAGGAGGGCCATTAGAATCGGTCTGCTTAAGGTGACTGGCCACCAGCACCATGTTTGCAGCAGATTCTAGCCTCCGATTATACCAATTTCAGCGGTCGCGGTCCACACGCCAACTGGAATATTCCACGAAAATTCGCCATCTTCCTCCGGGTTTTATGTTTCGCTAATACTACTTGGTTTTGATGGTGACCTCCAGATTTTTTTCCTAGCAAGAATATATTGTTGTACATACACTACGCCAAACAAAGAGTCTATTTTACGCGAACTCTATATTGACGAGCGTCGTAGTTTGACAAAAAAATATTCATATATATCAGTGGGCTGAGTGTGTAGTTACTAGGGTCGAGTAGGCAAGCGATACATACTTCATGATAAAGAGACGCGAAACTAGGATCTTATTCCAATAACAGGGCGATCCGCCTCTCCACCTCAGCCATGGCCGCTTTCCAGAGTCCAGGGCCCAGACTGATTCTCGCAACCCCAAGTTCAGCCAAATCCTTCACTGTCAGATAACCCGGACCATCGTTCAACTTGACATTGATTTTACCTCCCAGTTCTCGAACCAACGTTTGGACCTCGTTGTCTCTTAACCCGCGCGCAGGACCACCCCAAACGAATATTGTAGTTGCGCCTGCTTCGAGGTAGCGCTTTCCGCGTGCCACAGCTTCATCGATTGATTTTCCACATACAACTGCATCGGTCCTAGCGTTGACGACAAAATCTTTCACCCCTTCGCGCTTAGCCACTGCTAACACTTGTTTTATCCGCGAAACTTGTTCATCTATGGGGACCAGATCTCCTCCGAATACTCGAGAGTCTTCAAGATTGATTCCAACTACTCCAAGATGTACAACAGCAGCCACTGCCTCCTCGAGTTTTTCTCCGTAACCACTCTGGAGATCAACAGTCAGCGGGATTTGGTGGGATTTATTCTCTAGGGCCATCTGCCTTGCGATCTTACGCAGAGCCGCAAGGCTATCTTGAAGCGTCAAGTCGTCATCTTCTATGCCATTAACTGCAGCAATGGCATAAGATGCCGTGGCAAGAGCCTTCGTCTTAGGATTGCGGAGGGCGAGTGCGGCACTAGGTGGATCCCATACGTTGGTTAGTAATATGGGAGATCCAGGAATGTGTAGCGCTTTGAAGGAGCGGGCAAGGGCCGATTGGGCGTTTATATCTAGTGCTGCTCGCGACATGACTAGATGAGACAATCTTGAATGGCGGGGGCAACGGGCCGGATGAGCAAGTCATTATAGCAGTGCCGCTGGGCACGAAACTGCGGCTATCTGCGAAAGTATCTCACTCTGTGCATGTGCATGTTCAAAATGCTCAAAATTGCCAGTCGGTGTGGGAGCGATGGATATCCCCGAGCGATGAGGGGGATAAGCGGTCTAACTGGTCACTTTGAGAATAGTGTACACTTTGAGTTTGATACCTAGAAGTTCTCACCGACATATAACACGCCTTCCTCAAATCTGCCGGAATAGGTACATCGGGAACAGTGTAGTGGCCTCTATAGCCTTCGAAAGTGCGGCGGGTGCTTTGTGTGAGATACTACTGAGGTCCTACATGTGCTTGGTCTGTCGAATTGTTAAGTGTTCATGGCATTATCCGGCGACGAGGGTGACTAGGGTGACTCTGGCAAAACTGTGAGTATGCAGATGAAGGCATGTCAGCAGACCAGGACTCACACAATAGCTCATTTATATTTCGCAGAGAAAACTCGACCAGATGTAGGACCAGTCCTTTGCAGTCCAGTTAGTCAGAGCCACCAGTTGTAACTACTTTTGGGTAGTAGTTTGCAATGATAAAGAAACTAGCATATACAAGAAACATGAACACCAGGCCCGGGGAGCTGTTCATGTTGGACTGGTGTTATATGAAAGCCAAATATTCCCTTATTCACACCTAGAGCAAATGAGGAAGAGGGTTGGTGAGGGGAAGGAACAAAGGGAGTTTCCTCTAATTCAAAAACAAGGGTTGTCAAAAATGGAGAACAAAGCAAACACCCCCTATTCATATTTGCAGTACATTCTTTTTCTTTTTCCCAGAACCTCTGCAAACTCCTCCTGCAGCATGTACAAGTTGATTAATGTTCCTTTAGCTACCTGAAAATTTGGTATCAGTATATGGTAGAATAAATAAATGATCATGAGAAGGAGGTAATTTGGCAATATACTCATGTGATCTAGTCATGTTTATATCACCATACATATGCGGTGGATATGGTTAATGCTGCGAGGTTGCGCGCAAATTTAAGTGTTTAAAGCGTTGAATAGGAAGCCTCGCTTTTTGTAGGAAGCTACTTTTCCTTCGACCAGACAAGAGAGTTATATACACGGGACCAACCATTCCAGTTTCCTAGGTAGTGGACAAAATGTTTAAAGCGAGGTTAAGAAGTATAAGTGTAGGAAGCTTGACGATATGACAAGACTCGAGAGAATGTCGTTAGGGTGAAAATATAAGAATCCGTAGGGAGGGAAGGAGAGTGATGTAATTTGGAAGACAGTACGATATGAGGAGGAAGGAATAGGAGAAAAGAACACGGAAAGGACTAAAGATATACATGATAAATCTTGACGGGCATTCAGATATCGAAGAAAGGACGCTCGTTGGTCTGCTGTTGCTGATGTGCGAACGGGTTGTGCTGACTGGCCGCCCCTGTCTTCTGAGTGACAATGGTCCGGCCAGCATCGGTATGGCCGTATCTGGTGAATTAAAAATCGCCCACATGAATCTTGATCGGTCCAAAAGAATAGAAAAAAAACAAACCTCAAAGCTCCGAAGTTACCGAAGGTATCCGTTCCATCATCCCGATTCGCGAACAAACTAGCGAGGTGTTGTTCATTCTCCCCAAGCTCCTTCTTTGTTTTGACCTGAATCGGCCTCTGGCCTTGTCCGCTGTTCCCAGTGTTCTGGTACGGGTTAGAGGATGGCACAGGTGATGATGACGCCAGGGACGAGAGGTGTGACGATGAATGGTTATTGTTTTCATACGTGCCGCCGAGGTTAAATGGTGGCGAGTGTGGTTTGGGTTCAGAGGACGGGGTTGTCCCCTGTGATGGAGCGAAGGGGTTGTTCGACCTAGGAATTCCTGTATGAGCAATAGATATGATACCGGTAAGAGGGTGTGAGGCATACCCAAATCCAGTTGGTTGTGTGACGATTTGCTGAGGCGCAAACAAGTTTTGCTGTTGCTGTTGCTGTTGCTGTTGCTGTTGTTGCATTTGTAAGTGCTGCTGCTGCCGCATCCATTCTTCTTGTTGCTGCTGGGCTTGTTGTTGCTGCAAGAACATCTGTTGCTGGCGCATGTACTCAGCCTTTGTGATCAGTCTCAATCAGACATGCGATGCGACGATAAACTGAGAAAGGAAACGCACTTGTGCAGCCTCTTGCTCAGCCTGCTGCTGATAAGGGTTGAAAGATGTAAACTGTGGCTGCATTTGCGTATACTGGGGTTGAATTTGAGTGAACTGAGGTTGGAGCCCGACCGCATAGGGCGTCGGGTCGCTGAAAGGGAAGGGATTGTTGCTGTTAGGAGTCGGCCTGTGGTGTTCAAACGTTAATTATCCTTCCATCAGCTTCCCAAAATGGGAACCTACAGTTGGTTGTGGTCATCGAACAGCGCAGACGCGTTTGTATCTTCCACTGCAACCTTCCTCTTTGCTTCTTCCTCTTCGCTAAGACGAATTGCCTGCTGCAAGTCCCTTTCCTCCGCCGAAACCTGCTCTGCGGCCAAAGTCCGCTTACTCTCCTCAATCGCCTTCCTCAATTCATCCTCATCTCTATTGGGTCTCTTTCCATTCAAACTGCCTATCGGTGGGTTATGGTTTTGACGTCTGCGTTTATTTTCATTCTCATCTTCATCAAAGCCCTCTGTGCCTTCACCACCTTCACCACCAGCGCCGCGAATCATGCGATCGCGCATTGACGCCCGGGCACGCCGCTCTTCACGGAGACGAGACTCGTCCTGAAGGAGGTTGGTGATATCCTTGGCTTTTTGCCTAACGTTAGCACCCTGGTCCTTTCCATCCTCATCGATATATTGAAATTCCTTCAGTGTCTTGATGATGTATACGTTGTCGCGGAAGTAGATGACAACGTTTTCTGACCCCTGATGGAGACAGTAATCTAATACCGTTAGGCTCTATACACGGTTGATATGATCAGTGTACTGTTCTCTCGATACACGCTTGTGGTAGGCCACTAACCTTGAAGACATGACGCCAGTTCTTACCCTTGTCGTTTAACCGTTTGTCAAGCATCTCCATAATTTCTACGAAGTCCCCCCTTTCATAGTCTACGCATTAGATCTCATGGTCGGTGTCAAAGTATTGGTGGCTGATAACTCAACTGGTTGTAAGTCATCTGAGCGATTTCGTTCATCTGGGTGCCTGAAGGCCCCCAAGGATCGTTCGAAGTAGCATCGCGAACTTTTGCTTGGGTATCCGAGTAGCCTTTTGTATAATTTTTAGTTACACGGAGGGCGGCCTTGCCAAAGTGTTGCATGGTGAATGACAAGGCTGTCCAAATCTTCGGCAGGACGATTTGCCTGCGGAAATGATGAGCTCTGTGATGTAATCAGTCGTAAAGTTGAGTTTATGACACACCGATGGTGAAGTGGTTATCATGCTTGCCTTCCATTTGTCAGCGGTAGCAAGCGGCACGGGTTCGATTCCCGTTCGGTGTATATCTTTTGCAGGATATTGTTTTCTTTTTACAACTTTGCCATCAGCCATGAGGCAACCATGGCTTTGACTCGCATGACCACTCCTACTGACCAGTTTCCTTTCTCTTTACCTTCCTGGCTACCATGGCCATGAGACCAACCAAACCACAAAAGCGTCGCAAACTTATGCCCTCACCATGCTCATCTCACCCGCCTAATTCGCCCCAATTGTCTGGTAAAGGTTTGGCAATTACAGCGACTCGCCCGCCAATCTGTACATCATGCCACCATGCCCTTAACTCAGTTCAAGGGCTTTTAGTAGTATGCGCACGGTACGGCATAACACTTAAGCTATTATAAGTTCCAAATTTACCCTCGGAATAATAACAGCTGCTTGGCACCGACCTGTGCGATCTGCTCTCGAACATGCACAGCTTCTCCGTCATCAATGCCACCTACACCTCACCTTACAAGATCACCCACGCTTACACCCACGACCCCTCAATCGCCGCGCCGATTGGCCCTTACTCTTCACTCTGCGAATACGAACCTAGGCGATCTTCAGCGTGAACTCGCCACTGGAGCTCCTAGTGCCGGAAAGCGGCGGAAAGGAAGCGACGACGACGATCAAGCTCTTGATAACGAATGGGAGCAGACCCTAGGTGAATTTGATCTCACGTTGGGATGTGGCAGGACTATCTGTCGAAACTGCTGTTTCGAAAATATCCAAAGGTAAAGTTCTTGTTCCGGCTCGGTGTATATAAATCAATTCAAGGTTGGCTTTACAGCAGTTCAACCACCTGTCATGACTGCTATCACAATTAATTTCCCGATATACAACAGCTCGTGATCTACGACTCCCTGGCTTCTTGGTCCTCTGTATTAATGTTCTCATACTGACCGCGCTCTCAACAACAAATGATACTTACTACAGGACTGTGTCTAACATTCGCTATGTTACCCCTCAATCATCTACTGAGAATGGGTAACCTTGTATGGTTATGCGGACATTGTGAACACGGGTTTGTAAACTATCTTGATAAATGACCAATTATGTATATAGTGTGGCGTACAAGCCCACCTTTAACGGCCTTGAACCACCTTATCTAATGCTCCGCAAATCAACATCTACACTGACATGAGGCAGAAAGTCCTGTAGTCTCCAGGTTTGGCTCCGCGTGCTGCTAATCAGTTCTCAAGAGCCCATTAAAGCGAGACGCAAGTACTTTCGAGTGTTGTTGTAATGTTAATTACATAATCATGCCAGAAGTGATATTACGCAATATGGCCCTGAGCGACGCGAATCCGATCCAAGTCCTGACTCCAACTTGACTCTCGCGTTCTACTAGTACCTTCTACCTTTCGCTGTCTCTTGAATATTTTACGCGCACAGCATGTCAGGAAACGGTGATAACAATACCGGCGGTGGTGGGCGATCTTTGGGCGGTGGTTCTAATGAGCCACTACCTTCATCTTGGGCCCGCCCCGCACAGGCGCCTAGAGTTGGTCGGATTGGAGATTGGTCTGGGTCATCAAGGTAGAAAATAATACCACAATCAACACCTTTTCACTTGTTCTAATATTTATCAGGGGAGGAGGCAGTAGTGGAAGTTCAAGATTTGGAACGATCGGTGGCTTAGGATCTGGTGGGCCACCGTCGCCACCCCACCCAGGCAGTGACAGTGACGAAGATGAGGATCCGCAACAGAGGGAAACATATTTCGCAGGTGGCGAAAAAAGGTTTACCATGTTCGTCCTGGATCAAACGTTAAGCACTGACAAACTATCTCCACAGTGGTCTATCAATCCAGAACCCCGACGCCGAGCCCCGGAGAGTTCCAGGAGGCAATATGGTCAGGGACTTACTTCGGCGTGCGGCTGAGTACGTTCAAATGTCGGCCATAGATTAGTCAATCGCTCATTTCTAAATCGTAGAGCGGGCCCAGCTCAAGATCGGGAACCCCGTACGGGTCCCTTCTCTGGAGGAGGACACATGTTGGGTAGTGAAGATGTCCCTAGTTCGTTCGTTCCTGACCCAAATGCGCCCCCTGGAGGTAATGTTTAGCCACCATATACAGTTAGCCAACACGACTAACAACCCCAAAGATGATCAGCCCCCAGCAATTCGCCATATCACTTTCTGGCGCGATGGATTTTCTATCGAGGATGGTGAACTCCGGCGATATGATGAACCTGAAAACGCTCAGCTTCTAAATCTGATTAATTCTGGGTAAGTGCAACCACACCACATACCCCCAGTAGCTCATGTTTCATTCACTCCAGGCTTGCACCCCCCTCTGTCCTCGGCATCAGCCCTGGACAACCGGTGGAACTCCGCGTTGCTAAACGCACATCAGAGGACTACGTTGCTCCCGAAGGGTCAAGGGTTTTTTCAGGAAGCGGCAACCGCTTGGGAGCTCCTGTGCCCAACCTGACGACCGAGGCTCAGGCAAATGCATTGGCAGATTCAATGCCTGGCTCGTTCCTTTCTGCAAGTGGTTCCGCCGCAGCTCCAAGAGAAAGCATCTCCACACGATTCGAAGTTGACCAGACGTTGCCCACCACGAGCGTCCAGGTTAGATTGGCCGATGGAACGAGGTTGGTTGATCGTGGGCCATGCTAGTTCGCTTTATTCATATGTTTGATTCTATCTAGGATGGTCTGTAGAATGAATCTTACACATACCGTACTTGACCTTAGGAATTTCATCAACGCGTGCGTATCCTCGTTCCCTTTTTTGTCACCCATTCTGATAAATGATGTCTAGTTCGCGTCCAGAGAACCTTACGCGCCCGTACACCATTGGGACAACGTTCCCGAACCGTACACTTGACGACAACAGTGCTACCATTGAGGGTGCTGGATTATCGAATAGTGTTGTTGTTCAAAGGTGGATTTGAAGGTCAGTTAAATAGAAGCCAAAAGACTACTTGATTCGGTTGTTTGTAATGTCATATAGAAAATATAACCATGGCTGTATATGGTTATACTCGAGGAGAGCTTGTAGTGACCTTCACTTCAGGCACGCCACAAGACCTATTAATAGAGTCATCGCTAGTAAAACGAGATGTTGTACATTATGAGCTGTTATTAACCAGGTCCGGTTGCTTTTACTCCTCAATTTTAAATGGATCCTTCTGCGATTGACCATAGTAATTTACCACAACAACACGTAGGCCTCAATGGGCCAAATTTACATTCCATCGGGGACGACATTAGTGATCAAAATCCCGACCCATCCTCGGTGCCCCCTCCGGGGTATGTAGATTGCTGAAGTGTCATGTCTTTCTTTCGATTCTAAATTCTGTTTATCTAGGATGTTTAGAAATGTGCACAATCTCAACATATCTGGTGGTGTCTTGACTAGTATTAGTGGCGATCAGTTTGACAGCACCGCTGGGGATGTACGGCTCGGTGTGTCGTGCTGTATCTTGGTCAATGAAATACCTACTCACTGATATCGAATTGAAAGACTTACGGAATGCGCATATGTCTGTGAGACAAAGACGAATCCCTATATTCCGTACTACTTCACCCCCGGCCAAGAGCAGGGCTGATATTGAAGCTATGTTGGACGAGAAAGTTGCTGCCCAGGGCCGACGGCTCCTATGGCGAGAATCTATAGCTGACCTTTTTGAAACGCTCCAACTCGAATACAGCTTATCCCGAGACAGGAAGCTTGCAGGAGAGTTAGGGTATGACAGTGACATATTATCAGAAGACACGGCCAAGATGGACATGTGGTTGCACACATGGGTCATGGTGCAACTAGTGGAAAGTGGGGGAGAAATCCCGGCTGCCTTGAAGACCTCTGGTACCTTCAACGACACCGGGGACGATCACTCCACCATGGATGTACAATGTGGTGAGTTGCATTATAATTTGGTCGACGAACTACCGCTCACTAGCATCGAATTGAAAGACTTCCAAGTTACGAATACAGCCTTAGGATCAGAAGGAAGCTTGCAAGAGAATTAGGGTATGTCGGTGGTGTACTCTCAAAAGACACGGCAAAGATGAACACATAGTTATATAGATGGATCATCATGGTGGAGCTTGTGAAAAGTGGGGGAGAAGTGCCGGTTGCTTTGAGGACATCTATGTCTGTCTAGTCTACATAAAGCGGGGCTTGTGGTGACTATCTGTTTCGCAAGAGATGAGGATCTGTTCGGTGTTCTCTCATTAATTCCAATGGGTTTATAGCTGTGTGTCTTTGGCTGGTTGATTCGTAGCTTCATTTCAGGCACGCCACAAGGCCTATTGATGGATTCTTCGCAGGTAAATCGAGGCGCTGTACATTGTTAGCTATTTTTAATCAGCCTCAGTTGTGTTTACTCCTTCATCTTGAATGGATCACCCTGCGATTACCCACGATATGTCATCGCAGCGCGCGAGCTTCAATGGGCCAGATTTAGATTCCATCGGGGGTAGCACTGGTAGTCAAGATCCTGATCCATCCCTACAGATATTCCACCCAAAGTCTGCAGATTGTTGAAGTGTCATGTCTTCCTTTCGATTCTAAAATCTTGTTTCTCCAGTATGTTTGCTAATGGGCGCAGTTTCAACATATTTGGTGGTGTCTTCAATAATATCAGCGGCAATCAAGTTAACAGCACCACTGGAGATGTACAACTCGGTGTGTTGCATTATATCTTGGTCAATGAACTATCCACTCATTATCCACTCGCTGATATCGAACTGGAAGACTTTCGGAATGTACATACAGCTTTGGGGCTGGGATCAACACACACGTTCCGTAATGTTTCGGTATCACAACCCCCGGCCAAGAGCAGGGCTGACATTGAAGCTATGCTGGACGAGAAAGTTGCCGCCCAGGGCCGGCGGCTCCTATGGCGGGAATCTATAGTTGACCTTTTTAAAACACTCCAACTCGAATATAGCTTATCCCGAGGCAGGAAGCTTGCAGGAGAATTAGGATATGATGGTGACATATTCTCAGAAGACACGGCCAAGATGAACATGTGGTTGCACAGATGGATCATGGTGCAGCTTGTTGAAGGCGGGGGCGAGATTCCGGCTGCTTTGAAGGCGTCTGGTATCGGCGATAATTACTCCACCAGAAATGTACAATGTGGTGGGTTGCATTATTACTTGGCCGATGTACTATCCGCTCACTAGCATCGAATTGAAAGATTTTCGGAATGTGGATACGGCTTTGGGGACAGGAGCAGCAAGCACATTCCGTAATGATTCGGTGTCGCCACCCCCGGCCAAGAGCAAGGCCGATATTGAAGCTATGCTTGACAAGAGGGTTACTGCCCAGGGCCAAAGGCTTATATGGCGGGAATCCATAGTTGACCTTTTGAAGACGCTCCAACTCGAATCCAGTTTGTCCCGGCGTAGGAAGCTTGCAAGGGACTTAGGGTATGACGCTGATGTACTCCCAGAAGATACAGCGAAGATGAATATATGGTTGCACAGATGGATCATGGTGGAGCTTATGAAAAGCGGGGGGGAAGTACCGGTTGCTTTAAAGGCGGCTATGTCTGTTTAGTCGGGATTAAAGGAACTTGATCTCAGAATCATGTTGCAAGTCTATTAACTCTGCGCCACTAAATAAGTCAAACGGCCACTCTTGTACTGAATAGCACGTGATGAGGGAATGCCGGCCCTAAACTTGAACCTAAATTTTTTGTAAGATACACGTCCTCAATAGCGCACCATTAAAGCATTTTCTTCCTGTTATCCCGGCATCAACGGTCGACCCACGAGTCCCATATTCTACTCGTAAAGTAAGCATTTTATGGTTCTTCAAAATATAGCAAAAAGAGCTTATCAGAAGCACAGCCAACATGGCCCCGTTTTCCAAACCAGAGACTGTGCTGAAACAAGCCGAAGGACTTGTTTCTGTCGGCCAGACTCATGCAGCTCTCCAATCATTAACGGAAATGTTCTCGTCGAAACGATTCAGGTCAACGCCGTTGACGTCCCTAGAACCCATCATGCATCGCTTCGTCGAGCTGTGTGTAGATATGCGCAAAGGGCGTACCGCCAAGGAGGGGCTCATGCAGTACAAAAATATCGCCCAGAACACGAGCGTACAGAGTATTGAAGCTGTGATCACACGTTTTGTGCAACTGGCTGACTCGAAGGTCCGTGAGGCACAGGAGAAGGCTGCTGTGAAATCTGCTGTCGACGTGGATGATCTAGAAGCCAGCGAGACTCCTGAAAGTATATTATTGGGAGCCGTCAGCGGGGATCAGAGCAAGGACCGAACAGATCGCGCGCTTGTCACCCCATGGCTGAAATTCCTCTGGGAGAGTTATCGGACGTCGTTGGAGACGTTGAAAAATAATGCGCGGTTGGAAGCCATCTATCAAGTCAGTCTTTGTTTTATATCCACCGTGGAATAGACGTGACATCCATACAGCAAATTGCCCAACAAGCATTCAAGTTTTGCCTAAAACATCAACGCAAAGTTGAATTCCGCCGCTTGTGTGAAACCCTCCGTCTACATCTTTCCAATGTCGCAAAATACTCTCATCAACCTCATTCCATCAACCTTTCGGATGCTGATACCCTGCAACACCACCTAGACACTCGCTTCGCCCAGCTAAATACATCAGTCGAGCTTGAATTATGGCAGGAAGCTTTCCGATCCGTTGAAGATGTTCACAATCTCCTTACCATGGCGAAAAAGGCACCGCGCCCTGCAATGATGGCAAACTATTATGAGAAGCTCACCAAGATTTTCCTGATGAGTGGAAACGCCCTCTATCATGCTGCTGCCTGGGGACGCTATTATGCTGTCGTTACCAATATAGGGGGGAGATCTGACGAGGAACTCAGCCGGCTTGCCGGACAGGTCCTCGTTAGTGCCCTGGCCGTTCCTGTTGGCCTGCATACTGAGGAGCAGGATGAGCTCAAGGGAAAGAACGGGCGGCTTACCGCCCTGCTTGGCCTTACGAAAACACCAACACGTGCTGGTTTGCTCAAAGATGCAGTAATTATATTTAATGTCGTCTTTTGTTCCTAAACTGACAATATCCCATCAGCTTTCCAGAGACGTCTTAAAACTCTCCCCTGAATCTATCAAGTCGCTTTACAACATCCTCGAGGTCACTTTTGATCCTCTAACCCTTTGCAGTGCAATTGCACCTCTTCTACAACAACTATCCACAGACGAGGCTTACTCCCCATATCTAACCCTCTTGCAACGCGCGCTCCTCTCTCGTCTCCTGTCTCAACTTTCGCAAGTTTATTCGACTATCAAAGTTAAGAATCTCCTCGCTCTTGTCGCTCCTCTAAAAGAGGCTGGCGTTAAGGGTGCATACGATGAGGAACAGGTCGAGGCATATGTTATGGGGTGTGCCAGACGGGGCGAGCTGAATATCCGCGTTGATCACAAAGATGGAAGCATCGCTTTCATCGATGATGCCTTTGTGGCGACTGATGGGCCCGTCGCATCAGGAACCGCGCGGGAGTCATCCATCCAGCCCACAATGGCAGAACTTGTGAGGACTCGTCTTGGAAAGGTTGCAACGTGTTTGCATAGTTCGCTTGGCTTACTTGAGTCCGACCAAGAGCGACCTGATAATTCGCCGGAAGAACAGCAGGAGAAATTTAAAGCGCTCCTTGGGCTCGTCGAATCTGAGAGGAAGGCTTTGCAGCTTAGGAGGGCTTTGGTAGCAAGAAGAAGGGAATTGTTGAGTGAGTTGAGTGTGAGGAAAGAGAAGGAAGAGACAAGCAGGAGAGCAGAGATAAATAGAAGGGAGAAGGAAGAAGAGAGTAGGAGGATGAGGGAGGAGATCAGGCGGAAGGAACAGGAGAGAACGAAGAAAGAGCTCGAGACGATTAGGGTCGACGAGGCTAAGAAATATGCTCAAAGCTTGGTAGACAAGGGCATCTTGAAACCAAATGATGTCGATGTGAGTGTCCTATCATTTGCACGTCGTCCCCTATTTACCTTCGATTCTAGAAACTTGAGACCTATGACACGGAGGGTCTTATTGTTATACAAGTTGCACAGCTCGAGAAAGAGAAGAAAGAACTCAGCGAGCGCTTGCGGATCATTGCCAAGCGTGTTGATCATGTTGAGCGGGCATATCGCAAAGAAGAGAGGCCACTACTTGACAAGGATTACGAAGAGCAACAGAGGAACGACCGCGAGACATTCGAAAATATCCAGAAGGCTCGAAAGGAAAACTCCAGACTTACCCATCAAGAAGACATGGAAACCAAAGCCCGTCTTGCTCGTATGATAGGCGACTATGAAGCCCGCCGGGTGGTTATTCTCGACAAGAAAGCGGCAGAGTTCACGAGAAAGAAGGAAGTTGCACGCAAGAAGATTGAGGAAGAGAAGACCAAGAGGAAGAACGCTTTCCTGAAGACAGAGGAAGAGAAGAGACAACAGCGCGAACGAGAGGAGAAGCGGAGAAGAGAGGAAGAGGAGGAAGCTCAACGGTTGGAAGAAGGTAAGCCATGCAGGAGCAACCCAGGTTCGGCATCTAATAAAGCATCCCCCAATAGAACGTCTCGCAGAGGAAGAACGTCTCCAGGCGGAAGAAGAGGCTGCCCGCGCCGCTGCCGAAGCCGAAAAACAAGCGGCAGAAGAAGAGATCGTTGCAGCCCGAAAGAAACGTGAGGCGGAACGGGCCGCTGCCTTGGAGCAAGCTCGCCTCCAACAGCAACGGGAAGAAGAGGCGGAAGCGCGCCGACAGGCACGAGCGGCAGAAAAAGCAGCTGCCGGGCGGAAACCCGCTGTTGCCCCTGCTGCCATACCCCCAGCATTACGGGCAAACGGTGGAGAAACGTCGACATGGAGGCGATCTACTCCTACCAATTCTGTTCCCCCCACCCCTACACGTGCCTCTAATATCGCTACGCCTCCACCACGCGCAGAAAGTCCAAGCCCAGCTGCGGTGCCCAAGTTCAGAGCGGGTGGTGGTGCATGGCGAGCTAGAGAGGAGGCAAAAACCAGTGGGGCTCCTGCGTCTTTGCCAACCAGAGGTGCTGGAACTGCATCTCCCAGACCTAGCTCCCCAGCTCCCCTTCCTAAGGAAGAGCTCCAGAAGGACGATGATGGATTCCAGACGGTAGACAAGAAGACTGCGGCCTGGAGGCCCCGGAGAGGACGTGGGTTGTAGTCACTTTATGCCTTTTGTTTCATTAGTTTCTACTAATACGAATGCTTATGTTCTCTTTCGGTGGGAGATGCTAGATTATTGAGTTGTAATTTACACATGCTGTCTATAACCGTCCGATAAGTGAATGGATTGTCTGAGGGTATAATGTTGAACTAATGATAAGCAACTACATCCTCTCATCTTCGTGTGCCGCTTCGAGCATCATATCTAACACGTTAAACATTAATAAAAATATACGAATCAGCAGGAAGGTTACTCACCACCCCACATCGAGTTTTGCATCGATGAAATAATGGCCTGTGGGTCTGATTCCACGATTGAAGATCGCCTTTTTGGTAAATTTTGTTCAAACAAAAGCACATATCGACTATCCACAACACTCACCGCGAATTATATCCCAAGTCCGTGGATAGCATACTGAATTCGCTTGTTCGCCGACTACTCCGTTGCAATTTAGGCGTCGTATCGAGGGTCAAGGATATATCTGGAGTAGTGTTGAACCTTCGATCCACTGGTGTTGGGCTGCCAGGGGTTGACCCCGTTGGTCCGTATGGAGAACCTTCGTAACCAGGAGTAGTGCTCCTGCTGGATGTCGACTCTGAATGTGTTTCAACCACTATCGATGGTATGTCTTCGGGGCTGGCAATCAGAAACTTAGGTGGTGCTGCAGCATTGAAGCCTCACCTTGCTGATGTAGCTGCTCTCGGTACGCTAAATATCGCCGTCTATGGGATATAGTTTTCAGAAGGGATCTGACGCGATCAAGGTTGACAAGGTCTGTCACAAGCTTGTTGGTTTCCGTTCGTGTGACAAGGTCGTTTAAACTGTATTATCGGAGTATAAGCTAGTGGCAAGACCCGATAAGAGGGGTTCAACTCACACTAAAGCTTCCCCATCTACAATCAATTTGTGGTGGGCCAGCAAAAGAAGCATATCATTGAAAGATATACCACGGCCGGGTTGGTGGGAGATGCTTGCTTCATGGTATAGCCGGCTGTAGATGGCCCTGCGTTTCCTGATTTTGGTGTAATCCACTACACTTAATAATATTTGAAGTTTTCCCATGTCCACCCTGGGTTGCTGAGTCGTGCCAGGTTCTGGCGGATCTATGCAACGTGCCAAAATATTTGGGATACTATATTCCGTGGGATAGATCCGAACTTCAAACACTCCACTGAGCCTCTGTTTAGGTGTACATTAGAATAGTTGCCAACTGATCTTCCGAATTGGAGGACTAACGGCAAAAAATGCAACAAATTTATTGCGTTCCAGATAACCTGTCCTGCTATTTGCGAACTCAGCCCAAACCTTCTTGAAAGCTCGCATTTGTTCTCGTGTGATCGACTTTGCACCACCAGCAGATGTCTGGAAGACGTAAGAGAAATTTTCGACGACAACACCTTTATTCGCTAATCAGTCAGGGGCTATAGAAACTATTTGTGGGCCTACCAGTAAACATGTTGACGAAGATGTACTGCGAACACACCGTCAGAACATTATGTAGAAATGAACTGCCTGTTTACCATGCTAAGGAGGTTCCAAGCGATGAAGAGAGCGAAAGCCCATCCTTCGCTGCCGCAATCGGACTCGATTTGAGCGTTTGTGCAACGAGGATATGATATGGAACTACATAATGATGTGAATTACTATCGGGGAAGCACTGAAGAAAACGTACAAATCGTGCATATATTGGTTCCAGCCTTCTCTGTGAGAAGATAAATCAGCATGTGGAACAAATAACTTACTTCATGAACGCAACACTTACCCAACACTCATGAAAGCCAACATCACTAATGCAGAACCCATGGAAGAGTAGTTTCGATTCCTGGTCTCGCCAGAGCCCCACTTGGTCATACTGAATACTTCAACGTAGAGGATTGCGAAAAATATGAAAAGGATAAGCCACAACCCAAGCAAGCTGAGGATGACGGGTAAGCTAGCCCTAGAAAAATGACATAAGTAAATCAAATTTTAGATAGAGAGAACTAGTGCGAACACGGCAGTTTTAAACAGCATATTGAGACCATTAGTCCTTTGCACCAATTTGAAAGCGATGCTAACGAGGAAGAGTTTCTGGAGTTGTTGGATGGCGAATCCACTTGACCCAAAGCGAACGATTAGTGTGGTTATGAAACTGCCGCCCGCCACTACGATGTCGAATAAATTCCAGCCATTCGCTCGAAAGCTATGCCAGCCAAGGCCAAACAAACGAACCCCGACGTCAATCATATACACAAACATGAGCCCCAAAAAGAAATCATCTATACTTGAAATCAGCAAGAGGCAAAATATTCTATATGGTGTGCCTACTTCGGAGGGTGTCCGCTAAATTGATAGTTGTGAAGGTTTGAGTCCTAGAGTCGAGGCTGAGTATCCATGTTACTGGGTTTATATCAAGGCAGTTACTTACATCAGTGCAAGAATATGTAGAACAAAAAGAAACGTCATTGCTCTAGACCACCAGCCATGCTTGTGGACGGCTCGGTCAAAACACCAAGCCCGGACGGAATTCGTTGGTCGACTTCGAGGCCTTTTAGACGGCTTTTGGCGTTTAAACAACTTTTGTAGATCTATCCATTCACGTTGTGGTTTCGTTAAGAACGCTGTCCCAGTCTTAGAGCTGAAGTTCCCGATTATAATACTGTGGCAGGGTCCGGCGTGTTAGGGGTCTCCGAAAATAAGTATGTGAGAAAGACTGACCTGACGAAGAGGGTCAAAATGACGACTCCCCCCATGAGGTTGTAGATGACAAAGAAGATGGCGTTGACTTGAGAAGCATTAATGTCTGGCTGCTGTCCTTTACTAGTGATACTAGTTGCGACATGCATCACATCGGTCCATCCCTCTAGAGATACAATTTCGAAAAGTATGAGGAGAGACGATCTGAATGTATCAAAAGAGAAGGATGTCGATGGTGCAGGGTTGTCCCAGACTCGGGGCGTCAAGAAACCAAATGAATCTCCCAGAACAGTATTGGTGAACTCGCCAGTACAATCTACTATTCCGGAGGCCTCCTTGTCGCTACAAAGGTTCATCCGTCCCGCAAAAATGTTGAGCCCCCAAACGGCATAGGGAATCATGTACAAAATGGCAAGAATAGCCGCATCCAAGATACGCGACGCTCCGGAGATTATCAGAGATTGGAAGGTGTTGCGCATCCTGTCGATAAGAGTAATCAGACGCAGAGCCCGCAGAGCCTTCAGCGACCTAGTAAATCGGCTTAGACCACCAATGAAGATAAGGCCCGTCGTCACATTGACGAGTAATCCGACCATGACGATGAAGTCTAAGATGTTCCATATACTGCGAACATAAGCATTGGGTGTGAATAGAAAACCATCCGCAATAATCTTGATCAAGAACTCAAGGACAAGAGTAAAGCCAAAGGCAGATTCTGCTATATCAAACCAGGCCCCCCGATGAAATCCGTGTTGGATGAAAAAATTGCGGCGATATATTGGAGTTGCAATGCTCTCGACGACAATACCGCCGATAACCGTGAGAAGGAGCAGCAGTTGAAAGATTGGATGGGCAATACGAGAATATGGTGTGCCAAAGATGCGTTCTCCATTCGCTGGCTGAACTACCTTCTGGCACGCTTTTCGTAACCAGTTCTTTTGGGAAAATAGCCAGAAGGTTTTGTCGTAAGACGGATGATTGCGAATGAAATCGGCTTTCTGAGCCCTCCGTTCATACATGACATCATTCGCATCTTCAGATGCCGTTGCTTCCGGGTTCACCGCTGCTAGAAGCTCCCTATTTTGTAGAACATCACTAAAAAGGTATTGCATAGTGAAAGTTACATACAAGTGCCGCTCCGTCTCATCATCTTGATTTCCTGTAGCTGTCTCAGTTTCATTGCGCCCGTATCTTAACGTCGCTAAGGGAACATCATTCGACCTCCCCTCTCCCGCGAAGAGTCTCTCGAGTGCATTCAGTGACTTTGAAGAATAATGGCGTGGTTTGAAAGTACTACTGCCTGCCGGTCTCTCATTCTATTCATAATGTTGAGGCGGGGCTGATAGGAAGGTGGATAGTCTTACCGCAACAGGCCGGTCATCGTATCTTGGAACATTATAATCTTGAACTAATGACTTCTGCATAGGCAAGACGAGATTGGCCGGTAGATTTTCGACCTTGACCTTAACAGGATTTGCTTTGAACCAACGATATGGATTGAATCGGCGTATCCAAGCAGCTGAACCCTTTTGGGCTTGGTGGGTTTCCCAGTATTTCGATGCTTGCTTTCCCTTCTTTGATTCCTCCGCAACTTCAAAGTTTTCGTTTATAACAGCAATAAACATTTGTAAAACAATGACTACAGATGTTGTCAATAATCCGAACGTAAGCGTAGAAAAATCATGAGACACACAGTTTGCAAACAACATCCAAGCGGAGATAAATAGTGCGACGATTGCAGTTTGCCCAAGTCGGATTTCGGCTCCAGTGGTACTGTACAGAACATCCGTCCAATTTTCGGACGAGAAGACTTGATATATCCCTAAAAATGCATTGAATAGCTCGCCAAAATTCATGGGTGTATCCTCTCCAAGGTCACCGCGAAGTAATTGGACTGCAACCAGAGCAGCAATATAGTTCACCATTAAGAGGAAAAGCAACATGTTGGCTAAACCATACATGTTCCCAAACACAGCCAGCTATAAAGACATTGGTAAAATGCAGTCGAATTGAGATTGAACACGCACCAACAGCGGTCTCATACGCGGAACTTCGAGTATGACCCTATAAAATCTCGCTAGTTGAAAGATGGTGAACCAGGGATAGACAGGGGAGTTGTGGATGGCAGGAATTTGAATGATGCTAGACCCAATTGCGAGGATCGTGTCGAGCCAATTGTTTCCATGAGAAAAGAAACTTCTCCAATCAGGCAAAGTTGCCAAAACACGCAAAACGATCTCAACGTCGAAGGCAATGGTGATGGCGAGTTCCCCATAGTACATGAGGAGCTCGTGCATCTCATCAACATCAACAGTGCGGGTAGCTTGAAGTGCTAGAGACGCTAGAGCTAGCAAAACCCAACACCATCTTGTATGATCGTATATTGTTTTGGCAAGATTAGTTCTAGAGGCTTTGCGACCATCAACAACGGCCCAACCGTCATCCTGTTCATCAGCTATGGGGACGAGACTATATGGCGGATTAGTACCCTCTCATACCAAATTATTCGATATACATACGGCGCAGCTCCGAATGCACTCTTCTTTGTTTCTGAGCGGATAGCAGAGAAAGTATTGGTAATGACCGCGACGAAGAGATTAATGAGCCAGAAGTTAAGGACGATGACGCAGATAATGAAGAAGAAACAAGAAATAAAGAACTCAGAGTCAATCATGGAGTACATGAGAGGGGACCACTATTTGACAATCAGCTCATGTGGGTGATCACGAAAAATGAAGTACGAACCCCGTTTGCGGAGGCAACTATCACAACCTGGAGTGCAGCATAATAAATAGCATCAAAACTCTCAACATTATTGGAGGGATTGTCTTGTTCCTAAAAGGGTTGTTAATTTAGATAGATGACTAAGATTTTATGCTCACCCTGCATATCTGGCCAAGTGGACATATGTAACCCTTCGACGTTGCTGAATTTTCACCACTTAGTTGTATGTAACCCGTGACATTGAAGGTTACTGGATCAATGTAGCCGCCGCAGAACTGGGAGTCGAGCTGTATCTCATCCACGCCGAGGGTAGCGGCCAAGGAGCAGGTTCGCCGCAATGAGCCCTTGAAGGACTGAACACCAATTATTCTGTATCGCATCGTCTGAGGTATTAAAAGCAGCATGAAAACGATCTGCTTACGAGAATAGAACCATGGCAAAAAGAACAAAATATGCCACTCTTGTCAGCAGGGGTCGAGCCGTTTTCAAGGAATGCATGATGGTCTGCGGGAGGTAAATATACGACAGCCGAAAAACATACACGGGAGAAGACTAACAGTTGTCCCAGATGTTATTGTTAACAGTCTTGCGGTTCTAATGACGCTCATTGCTCTGAAAACCCCAATGTGATGTGTCCCTCTTTCTAGGCCAGTCATCGCCAGTGCAAAGGAAATCCAGAAACTGATGATCGCGATGAAATCAATGCGACTCCAGCTCTGCCTCAGATATGGAACATGTCTATGTGCCTTATCATGGATATGGGTAATGCTTAACCGAAACGGAAGTGAAATGACATCTGGGTTGTCAGATCGTAGGGCCCTTGACAAAAATGTTGCCCGAGGTGGATCACGCACAACCGAATGAGCGTTCACCGTCTTCTCGACGACATTATGAAGGGGGCCGGCTGGGGTGTTGGTGAGGGTGACTTCCGAAGGTGCCGGTGGATTAGGGTAAGGAGATTTTGGAGCGTGTTCTTTTAATGCAAACGGGCGTAAAAGAGTGCCCTTAAATCTTGCAAGTCTCTTCGTGATAGAGGTTCCACGGTTAAGAGTGTTTTGAGATAAAGAACCCGAACGTGTGACCGTAGAGTTTGGATTCCCAGCGGGGGTGGGCGGGAAGAAGTCAGACGTACCCCCAAAGGGAGAACGAAATAGGGAAGTCATAGAGATATCAGGATCAAACAAAAAGCCTGAGACACAGATACGAGCAAAGGCTTCCAATCTAGGATGATACCTAGTCAACTTTAGGCACAACGACCGTAAATAACTGACTCACGTAAATATGATAAATAACACGAATAGAGCATAGTCCTCCCAGGAATGGAAGTATCCTTTGACAGACAGTGGCATGACTGTCCCATCGGAGGTAGATAGTGTTGAAGGATGGGACGCTTGAATCGTTAGAACGACGGCATTGATAATAATTAAGACAAGTATAATAGGCTCAGTCCATCTGTTGGATGTATAGTTAACTGCCTTCACGAGTCCTTACTGAGATTACGCACGGGTACACAAGGAAATTGAATAACGCAAGCCGCACTTTGCTCTCTGGCCCCAAACACCCCAGAGTTCGCCCACGGATGGGCAACGCCTTGCTAAGGTCTGGTAATGGCTCTTCTTCTCCTTCACCATCCCCACCAGACCGCTTACTGCGAATATCCTCGTCGTCTCCCAGCCGTATTTGATTCTCCAATCCAGCTGAAGCTAAATTGACGACACGAATAGACGCACGTCTTATATTATGAGACATTGATTTGATAGCAGTTCCAGTCTTTTTGAGAGGTGAAGGTGTAACGCTATAGCGAACAGTACGACGACGAGAACGTGGTGTCATCGCTGCACTCCGTTCAGGATCTGCACTGTAGTCTCCTTCCCATCTCTCTTCTGTGCCATTTCGAGACATGTTCGCAGTCAGGTGAGCTTCATCATCCTCCCTGTGGCCTTCCTCCCCATCGAATTCACGAGGCGTGATTAAAGATGCCGTCGAAGGTCCTGCTTGGGAAGTCGAATAGCCGCTCATGATGTTGCCGTGTTGACTACCGTACCGGGCTGAGAATGGAAAACTTCGGTCATCGGTTGGCGAAGAGAACAAGTCGTCGACTGAAGGTAATACTGGTCGCGAGCCCGAACTCAATCCAGATGATGACAATGCTGCAGAATTTACTGTTTCAAAAGGGTCAAGTCGTAGAGGGTCCTGCCCTGTGTCGGCCAGTCTTTGTCCCCAGCTGGTTCGCCGTCGTGAGATTGAGCTCTTGCTGTCCGAAGGTTCAAGAGAAGGTGATGGAGGTGCAGAGCTTATGATCCCTGTTGGGGTGCCAGACAAGTCAATCGCAGAAGAAGAGGACTTGGGAGTTCTTGGATGATGCAGGTATGTTTCCTGGTATTCCATAAGAAAAGGGGCGACGCAGTTGAAATAGACGCGTCAGCGTTGGAAAGACAGAGGAAGTGGACGAAACGTCCAAGGTATATTATAGACTGCGTCTGCTGGAAATTCTGTAGAGTAGCGGCCGTGGGAACTTTTGCTGGCTTGGTGACAGTTTCAAGATATAGATCAGACTCGAAGCACAGCATTTATGTTTTACTCAAATCAATGTTGGTCACCCGAAAAATTGCGTCAGGAGACCAAAGTCGCCTCAAAAGTCTCGACAGACACAAATCCCAAATTTACATTTAATATCAATTAAATAGGCTTACTTACTTCTACATGTTCACGACTACTTCACAATCACTGGCAGATTCATCCAACCATGCTGCGTTTCCGACCTCTTAGCCGGACTGTCACGAATGTGATAAAATGGTTACGTTCAAAAAGATCACGGAAAACATACCCTCGTCAAGTTTCTTCCCGATAGCGGGCCACTCGGTGCCCATCCGTTTTGCATATGCCGTTAAGACAGACGCGAACAGTGGCTCAGAGTCGGGATGCGTGGACGAAAATGCACGTTCAAGTACGTAGAGGTCGACTGCTTTGTCCTCTACCAGGCCAGAGTGATATGAAAGGCCGAAATCTATCAACACCTATGAAAGACCGTCAATGTTGTGTATAAAAAGTAATAGCATCGGTGCTAACAAGCTCGGTCGGGATCGCGGGGTCTGATGATACGAACGAGGATGGGTGCCGGAGCATCATATTTGATGTCGTCAAGTCGCCATGTATGACATCTACTAAGTGCATTTTTGCCAGTTCGATCCCAATTAGGACCATGAGGTTGTCTGAGTGGTATGTCGAAGTTCAGGTAAATCTGACAAGAAAAAGTTAAACATAAACTTCATACCAACAGAAATTCCATATTCCTTCAGTGCATCTTCCGCACTACCTGGACCAGGTTTTTCATCACTGTCAAGTTCTTGCTCCGTAGTTTCTCCTTCTTCATCCGTACCTCCCGGCAGTAGATGTCGAACACTCTTCCCCTCGATCCATTCTATCCCTAACGCGCCTTCGGCTACATCCACCATCCGAACGCCTGGTACATTCACCCCTGAGCTGTAAAAATACAATGAGGTTGATCCGCAGTACTAGGATGACCATGATGGGAGTTTACTACAGCAATCACAAACGCACCGGAGGCATTTCAGAAGCGCTCGTGCTTCGCCCGCAACACGCGATCGTGTTAATGAAAGGTCCAATGTCGGATGTCGGTATTGTTTCTGGAACCGGTATTTCACTAGGATCGGGATTGAGTTGGACGTTAATGTCGCTTTATAAACTTTCTATCGGTCGAATCAATCGCCCGTGAGATGTGGTGGCATCGGATACATGATCGGAAGGAACTTGCTGCTTCGGCACCTTGGGATATCGGCTTTGCATTTGCTATCAAGTTAGGAAAGGTGGAAACCATGCTCGAGTTTGAAGTCTGGACAACTTATGAAAAATTGCTGGAAGCGGAGAAATGTTATGGTGTGTTAAGATCGGATGCTTCTGGGCCTGTATTTATCCTTATTATGTTAGAATGTCGCTGACAATTTCAATCACTCATGCCTCCGAATTCCGACAATCGAACTAAGGGTCAAACGTTCAACGACTTTAGCGACCTGTAGCCCTCACAAATCAAGATGCCAGACCAATGTTTGTCTATCTTTTAAATCTGCCCTAGCTATCCTAACACGGCTCGTCAAGCTCAATATGCTGCAGCATCTCACATACCACTCATCAAATCTCCTAGTCTCCGCGTCCCATATCCGGTGCGCCAAACCCACTTGCTCGCCCCCTGGTGACATTCATTTATATATCTAGATCGAGTTGCCTCCAGACATCCACCCTCTTCCGGACTCTGTAACAGATTACGTAGGATTCTGTATAACTTGAAAAACATGTTGATGGTACTCACCCCACATTCGACAGTTTGTCTACCCATTTACGTTAGAGCCTCACGTCATTACCTTGGAGTCATCGCGGAGAACTACTATTAATGCGCATGCCACCCGTCGAGACGCCTATCTTCGATCGCGTGAGGAGGAGAAAGAACGCCGGAAACGCGACGCACTACGGAGAATTGCCCCTGGTTTTGAACCACAAGGACAAGTTCTCATCCCAACCAAAACCCTGAACCCTTCTACACAAGAGACCAAAGCGACCTCTACCGGACATCAACGGGTCGGTTCAGTGATGGATGACTTAGTGGAGCAATTGGCGGCGTTGGACTCGGCGTCAGGTTTCCAGACAAAGCAGTCATAACAGAAGGACACTCTTACCACTTTCTCATGAAATTTCATCTGCCTCTTTTATTAGAAAGACGTGGTAATCCCCCGAATGGAGCGGGACTTAGAGATAACACACACAACCGTCCCTTTTCTAGAACCGCTCCCCGTTCTGGAATCCCAAATTGCACATACGGTTATGATAAGCAAAACATGACTCAGCTCTTCTCTTCTTCCTGGTTAAGCGGAAGGACATGGATAACCTAGAATGAATCACGTTTGATCACGTACGCCGACTTTCGTATTAAAGTGCGAAAGTACTTCATTGCGCTGTGCTCAAGTATCTAATGATGGACAGTTGCTCTTACCAATAATTTCCAGTGAACCTCAGTCCAAGCAGCTTGCGCAACCGTGCTCGGCGGTATCCTCTTCTGATCACACTTACAGGTCGCTTTGTTTCTCCTGTGAAGAAAATATAAGCCCCGGCCTACATATCACCGTGTCAGACCCAGAAAGGATGCCCTGGATGTAATGGATTATGGGGTAACGGGCCATGGCGATATGCATTGTCTGAACATCGGTCATGCCTATGCCTATTAGGATGTAGCGACTAGTCGAGGCATCGGTGCTGATCATATTCCGTGTCACTTCAAGTTTATAATCTGTCACATACTGCGAACCACAAAGGGGGCCGTCTCTCCCGGCTGCTGGTTCCCAAGGTTAAAAAAAGAGGGATTAAAAAAGTAAGACTCATGCATCATCAAACCTAGAGGCTGCAATTAACCTCTCCCGGATCTGCTGCTACTACATACTGGATAATCCGATTTTTGCGCCACCACCTGCCATCTAGAAGTGTATTATTTGACGGCAAACCAAGGACATTTTCCATCCCCATTTCTATTGTGTGAATTATTTACCCAGGCCAGAGATTCTTCATAAACCAACGATGTTTTCGGCGCTTCCCACTGTTATTTAAACGCCAGTGGCGTTATGAATTGAACGGCTTACACATGCATCTCACGGTGTATTCTGAGCATAAGAAATTATGAGTGGTAATAATGCAAGATAACCAATGGCGTTACTGACCGACCGGCTTTCATCCGCCCAGGAACATGTGTAACGCCTTGTAACGCTCATCCAAGCCTTGACAAGTAAGGGGTACACCGGCTACCTACATGAGCTTGCAAGGCGCCCACTCCAATAGCTTCCGTGGGCAGATATGGAAAGGTTCGAATGTTGCCAATCAATGACGATCGCTGTATCACGCTGTGACGGAAGTTAAGATTATCTCTGGATCAGGCGTCGGTTAGATATAGGAAATAAATTGGATCGGTGTTACCAACAACAAACAAGAAAATTCGTTCACATTTGGGCATGCAAGTACCAGCAAGTAATTCGAATATTCACACGCGAACCTTAGTTCGGCCGCGGCGATGACGAGTTCATCGTGCGTGTGTGCGGTCGGTCTCACGAACGGTAGAGGAGACACGAGGGACATGCCACGTAACACGTGTATTCACGAAACGGCCGAGAACGTAAGCCCGAGAAATGATATTATTTGCAGGCAGTTTAATGCGTTGAACGGATGCGACATAACTTAAAATGATGAGATCTCGGTTGAAGCCATGGACCGATGTTTGTAATTATTTGGAGTATGTTGGAGGTTTACGCCTTACAGCCATGATGCGGCGACTGATTTGCCTGACCCGGCGGACTGCCATTGCCAGTTCTGTGGATACGTGATCCATATCGTCGTCTGATATTCCTATGGCAGGGAACTGCGTGCTCCAAACGGTTCATCCGCTTTTTAAGAACCGCGGCGAACCATCCGTTGCGCTTTTTGCGAACTTGCATATAACCCCCTAACTCCCGAGCGTCTCTTTCGCCCACTCCACCATGAATCCAACGCGCTATCGCACTAGACTCTTTTTGGACCTCTGCCGGACTATCATTTTCCCAGCAATCGTGCTAACTTGTGTTGTGACCTTTGCCCGTTGTGATCTCGGGCTCTTGACCATCCCAGTCCATGTCATTTTCATAATACTGTGGGCTTCTTTGAAAGCATCCATCTCAAGGTTTCTTCAAGATAGAGATGCCAAAATCCTCGGTGCCAAACCCATCCCCCGGATCGTCGGGAAATGGCC
>CEMJ01392803.1:0-10297 GCA_900068955.1 Clitocybe nebularis | reverse complement strand
TGTAAGGAGATGGGGGGTGAACATTTTGGTGATGGTTCATATAATTGATTTGATTCTAGCTTATTTGTACGGTGCCCAGTCCTATCAGGTGGCCCTTCATGGTAATGGATGTCTTGGGGCGGAACAATTGAACGGAAAAATGCTCTCGGTTTTGTGATGGTATGATGTTGCTCACTCCCTCCTGAGCCGGCCCGCTGCGTCTAGAAGTTGAAAGAGGTGTAAACTAGTAGGCTTAGAGCGCTCTTAACAAAAGATCACCGCTTTCAATGCGACGGTCCTAGGGGGCATCCGGAATGTGGCCAAGCTTACTGGAAGTGGTGAGTTCTGGTAGATTGTGGCACAGTTTTCAGAATACCGGACGGGCCGAATTTAACCGGGGAATCTCTTCAACAGTTTGTCAGTGTTGTCTGCTTCTAGTACATGGCCCCACTTACGAGAAGCAGCCGCATCACTAATTGCGACAGTCGTTAACACTCGGAATATACTGGAGATGCGGCGGGGTCAGGACCTAGAAATACTTACTTGGACTGCCGAGTCCGTGTCTTCCGGTTCGTCTACCTCCCGAAGTCGTCGCAAACTCTCATGATAAGATCCATATTAGAGATCCCGATAAATTATAGCCGATAAGTATGTCTATATCCCATCCAGCTTAAACCACTGTTGACAAACGTTCAAGGGACCAAACCAACCACTACATATATGGTCCGAAATCTAATTGCTCAAAATTTCAGCTAGAGAGCTTAGATACCAAGAAGTCAGCTGGGAGTATCTTCATCCGTTTTCGGTCCATTTCATGCAACTTCGAACTACACCTCGGTCCCCACGGGTACTTCATACATTCCAGGGATACATTAAAACATGTAGCGCAGAAATGGAACCTCCATGTGCCTGGTATCCAGCTCTCCATCATATAAGACTAAGTTGTTAGAGCGCCCAACAGTGATCCAACATGCGAACGAAAATCACCTTCTTTGACATCCCCACCTGCCTCTCTATTCCAACTTCTCCCAACACATGGAAAGTCAGGTAAGAGTTATATGGGAGCCCCGCGTCACTGATTTCATTGACCGATACCCTAAATGGTACTCTAACAGACTTATCCTTAATTTCAAAAAACTACATTATGATACTCATTGGGTACCATCCGCCGACATTGAGTCCGTCTGCAAGTCTATGGGAATTCCACCAACAGGTACCAAGCCTTCGGGTGAACCCCATTATACCCTTCCCGCGATCATCGACTACACACGATCATCGTCTCAGCCCGTGATTCTCTCGGATTCTATTCCGATTGTCCGCTACCTGGAACGTACATATCCCACACCAACCCGGGAACTCTTCCCACCTGATCGTGAACAAGAGTACATGATGTTTGAGGACTTCCTTAGAGCGAATATTATGAAATATTCGCTGCCGCTTTGGATCGTAGATATATACAATGCGAAGATCCCAAGTGATCGTGAGCCCTTTCGAGAAAGGATGGAAGAAATGTTCGGGAAACGGTTGGAGGACGTGAAACTTCAGGGCCCTGAACGCGAAAATGTATGGAAGAACATCGAACAGGCTTTTAGAGAGTTGTCGGAATACTTCCCGGGAGGCAAGGATGGTGCATTTCTTACCGGGGACCAGGTATCGTTTCCAGACTTTGCCCTTTGTGGCTGTTTAGCTTCTATCAAAACTCTCAGTCCAACTGAGTCTTGGACGAGGATTGCGACCTGGGAAGAGGGAAAATGGGAGAGGTTCTTCCAGGCCTTCGAAAATTGGATGTCCGTGGATCAACATCCAATCATTGAGATGTAAACGGAGTTATCCCCTAGGTCCGTTACAACCCTTTTTATCCATTGTATATAATCTCATTTGGTAGATCAGACGACGGTGTGAAGATGGACGGGGGAACGGGTATTACGATTTGCATTCCCCGTAATGTTACAACAAAGGATGTGTTGGTACAGTGTATAAGTAGAGCCTTTTGCTAACAAGGTAGACCCCCCAGGCTCTTTGCAACACATTTCAGTTAATGGCCAGACTGTACGCAGAACTGTGGACAAAAAATAAACGTCATGTCGGATTTAGATGTACATGAAGACAATCACTAACGTTGTCAAGGTTGCAGACCCCGAAGTGGCCTCGGTACCACCCTGTGCGGTTTTAAGGAACTGCGCACTACTGACACCCTGGCTTGTTGTCAAATACTGAAACAGGGTCGGTTCAGGGATTGGGACATTCCGAATTGAGATGATTGTTACCTTCAGGAAAACATTGAGATCACCGCTGAAGCTTGTGATGGCTGCGCCGTTGGAAGGGAGGAAGGAGTAGACATTATTTGCACCGTTTGATCCGAAGTAAACGTTCCTGCAATTGGGTTTGTTAGGTCAAAATGCAATGGCAAAAATTGTAATTGAAGCTAACCAAGTGTGGCTGGCGAGAGACACATTACTTGCCACAGGTTTTGGAGTTCCGTCAGAGTTATACACAGCTGAGATAGGTCCAGCATTGTAATTTGCGAGCCAGATCATTATTTCATTGACGTTTGCTCCACCTGAAGTACTTGACGTGAAAAGGTCATAAGCAATATTAGCAACAATAGTGCCAGAGGTCGTCTGCGACCACCTCCATGTTGCCTAGTTATTATCGCACACATCAAAACTAGTATTATGAGCAGGACAAATACGTACGGGCATGCTGCCGATGGCGGAGAGTTTTTTGTTGAGTCCGTTGTTCAGCTGCAAATTGGTATAGCTCTTAACACCATTTCCACCAACCCACTTCCAAGTGTTCTTCCAGGCGATGGTGGTGCCACTCAACGAGGTGAGAGAGGCACAGTCAGAGCCTGAAGAGGCACCAGACAGTCCCCACTGATCGAGAAGGAGTGAATACGGGCCAGCAGTAACAGTATCCCATTGACCTAATATCGTCAAGGTCAGACACATAAGACGTAGTTACTTGAGCTATATTTACCGCAGTGATTGGACGTGTCGATTGTCTGCCGTTTCTCGACTTCAGCAGATGGAGCTGCAACGACAAAGGGTACCAAGAGTACGAGAAGAGTCAGCTTTGAGAACGAAAACATCGCGAGTATGGGAGTGAAAGGTATTGGAATTTTAATATATCCCTAGCTTTATAGTCCTGTGTGCTGGTGGATGTCGAGGTGTCTCCGAGATATTTCTCCGCTAGGTTCGAAATGCACCAATAGTTGCTTTCTGTTACACGAGCGTGAACCGACTTCACTTCTGTTTAGCGTCGGGATGAAACGCGGTCCGTGTCGGGCCAGTTGTATACTAGCTTTGACTTCTGTGAGGGTCATCGGGCTCCATCATGTGTAAACCACGATGTCAGGATGATTTTGCAGTGGCTCCGTTGTTATGAAATGAAGAAGATCATCCAACTGGTGGTGAAATTAGGAGGGATCCTTGACACCTATAGAATCAGCAGTTTCAGGTGACTTGGATAGATAAAAATACATACACGCATGTCTACAACGTTCCGAAGTTTATCGGCCACCATCCGAGCTTTAAACGGGGTGGTGACTTGCGTATCCTTAAAGTAGGGGAAAGCGCGAGTGGTCCTCCAACCAAATCAAGTTCCTCAGCTCAGGGAAGGAAGATATATACCGTTTGCTGGAGCTGCTCGTATTAGACCTGATGTCTTTGGAGGCTAACACTGAGGAGCGCCTACTAGGCGTCAACAAGGGTCAAATTTAGATGGATGCGGGCGCTTGCTCGTATATGAACTTATTACGGTAGGTCCCAGGAGATGTTCCGGCCGGCGGATACCTCCAACATATTTACGTAATTAACGCTCGTGCCTTTAGCACGGCACTCGCTCAGCTCGACCGCACCTCTCAGCTCTGCCCCTGACGCATCATCGCAGAACAACCACACACGGCACTACATGCATCGTCCAAACCGGCGTTGAAATTCTCTTTTTCCGAATAGTGATCACTCAATCAAGCTTGCCCGCATCTTGAGCGGAGACTCTAATTTTCTTTTTCACGTCACTTTCTGAGCGTTAAAGCTACCTCGTGTGCCTTATCGATTTTTCTCTCATCTGAAAGGAGGTATGGATTGAATGGATAGCTCTGTGCCCTAGGCCATAGCTTCGAGTGACCGATGGCTGTAGGGCTCACTTCATACGAACGGACTCAGCAGAATGAAGCCCAGTTTACATGGAAGTCACTTAAACTGCAACTCCCGTAGTACATCGTAACATCGCCGGACCCTACATAAGGGCGCCTACTACCCCTCGAGCCGGCGCCTCCCCGGACTATGTATATATTACGAGCTCCCGGCTCGAACCGCTGTCCCCCCTCCCACAACCCCCTGATATGACATCGTACTTGAATTCCCTCCAAGATGTCTTCGCCTCCCAAAAAGTGGATAAACCTAATGCGACAAGTTCTGCCACCATGCATGAGATGGGGCCACTTTTAGCGATGCCAACGCCAACCGATCTACCATCGCTAATCACCATCTTACTATCATTTTCAGCCCTGAGGGATTGGCTGAAGCTTATTATCATTGGAGGCTTCTTTGAGACCTCTCGGCGTCTCGTTTCTTCGCTGTATAATAAATTTATCGATTCCTTTTTCATCAGGGCATCCTTCGAACAGGGGGATGCTAGCTACAGCAAGTTCGCTTCTCCTAATTAGATCTTCCGCTGAATTCAAATCTACTTAGATTGGATACTTGTCTGGCTTTCTAAACAGCCCTCATGGAGTACGCTACTTACTTTATAGTAAGACGGAATACTGACGGTCATTCCTCAGGTAAGACACGGGATGTCCATATCAGTACGAGCCCGTCTGGAGGAAATAGCCCTGCTGTAGTGTTGGAGGGCGAGGATAATGCTAACCAGTTTTTCAAATCGTCACGAAAGATATCTTACCTTCCTTCTGCATCTTTGACTTACTCCCTCTGGTATCAGCGGCGGTGGATTACTCTAACTCGTATTGAAATGACAAGGTATTTTATATTTATATTACGTTTATTTAATATGATAATCTGATCAGATTACCAGTGGGATCTATGGAGACAAGGAAAGCATTTTGCATATACGGTAATGCTCTATATCTGCCGCTTTGGCGCGGCTAAGTTGAAATATACTTATAGCATTTTAACCCGTGATCACAACGTGTTGAAGAGCCTCCTCCAAGAGGCGCGGAGATTATATATGGCAGGTCAGGAACACAGCATGTGTGTATATGTGTCTGACAGGTAAGTCTACTAGTCAGTCATGCACTATAGTTACTTACCGCATAGTTTAGTGCAAATCGTTGGAATCACGTCGCATGTCGAACGAAGCGTTCCATGAATTCGATTGTGTTGGATCCAGGAATCAAGGATTTACTAGTCGAAGATGCGCGTGATTTTCTACGAAGCAAGAGCTGGTATGCAGAACGCGGCATACCGTTTCGTCGCGGATATCTTCTGGTATATCTCTTTCTTATATAGCTGAAAAGTGCTATAACACCCTCATAGTATGGGGCACCAGGATCCGGAAAGACAAGCATGATTCATTGTATGGCCGGTGAATTGGGTTTGGATGTGTATATCATATCACTTTCCAGAGTTGGTCTCGACGATTCATCTCTTAGTGAGCTGGTGAATGCTCTTCCAGAACGTTGTGTTGCTTTGATGGAAGACATAGACGCTGCATTTACACATGGGGTCAACCGCGCTGATGCCTCAGCCGAAGAAGTAGTGAAATCGTCCACACCAGGAGTTCCACCTGTTGCATCAGCAAGCAAGTCAGTAGTTGCTTGGCACTTCTCTGTTTAGCCGGTCTTATTCTGACCGTCTATACAGGTTGAGCCTTAGCGGATTGCTGAACGCCCTAGATGGCGTGGGTGCTCAAGAAGGCCGCATTCTTTTTGCTACAACCAATAAGTACACCGCTCTCGATCCCGCACTATGCCGACCGGGTCGTATGGATCTCCATGTTGAATTTAAGAACGCCAGTAAATATCAGGCTCGAGAACTCTTTAGTCGATTCTATCTACCGACAGACACTTCGACGGAAGATGTAGATGATAGGAGCAGCGGGCTAGATTCTGGTTACGACTCTGGTGACAGCGTCGACTCCGGAAACTCTGGGTCCGGCCTCCTGTCCGAAAAAGGGGAGGAATTGGCCTTGTCCAGTAAAGCGCCATTGCCAGTGTCTTCGTTCACAGGGATCACTCATATTGGACGTGCTCCAAAGCTTAGCCCCGAATGTATCGCACAGCTTGCAGACCAATTTGGTGATCTCATTCCAGAACGAGAATGTTCGATGGCAAGTTTACAAGGATACTTGATGGCGTATAAGACACGGCCAGTGGAGGCTGTAAGGGATGCGGAAATCTGGGTAGAGAAGGAACGTGCCGCTGGACTTGTAAAGGAGACGGAAGATAAAGATGTGGAACTCGCCAAACCGGCGTTGCCACCTGCTATCGCTCATGCCGTTTTCTCTGAGAATGTTCATAGCAAAACGGCTCCAGGATGCACATGTGGTGTGGCAGCTCGCCAGTCTGCAGAGGCGTGACCAAAAACTGCAGCCTGAACACCGCTATCAGACAAAACGGACCATAGTTGGATGTGAAACAACCAAAAAAAATTTGGTAATCATGAATACGGAGCCAAGATTGGGCAATCAGTATGGACCTACGCAATGATGAGGGTTTGAAAAAAGTGTTAGTGATTAGTTTTTTTTCTGATATTTTCTTCTTGATGTGAGTATAAATTATCCGCCGAATCTTCTGGACAAATACATCCTGTGGGATTGGAGTGCTAGGGGACGGGTATGGTGAGGTCGTTACGTCGTTTCAGGCTGCGACCAAAACACAGGCTAACATTAAACCAATTACGCGTCCAGACTATATGTATTTTTCTCCAGCTATTCCGATCTGTTCATTTTGTGACTGATCGGGAGAAACGAATCACACACCTCTGCTTCGAGTTCCTTTCGAACTCTGTATTCCTCGTCAGCCTTGATGACCAGATGGTGATCATCAAGGTCCTCAATGATAAAACTCTCCTTCTCGTTCATCGACAGGAGAATCTGTTTCACGGCGGGATCACTAGGGCGTAGTCAATACAACATTGGGGTCCTGAGATGTTAAGAACGAACCAAGTAAATAGAATACCTGGAATGGAACGTTAATGGGAGGCACGAGTACGTGCGCAACATTGACGAACCTTTGATGGCCCTCATTCCCGGAAAACTGGTTCACCGTTCACGGAGGATAGGGTGGATATCTGGGGCCTTGGTAGTCTCAACTCCCTGGCTCTTGGCTCTGCAACATCAGGTTTGAGACGTACCTGGGGCAGTCAATTATGATGAGTGCGGGAATGTACGAGACTGCGAGCAACTATCGTAAGGCCGAGGAACTGAGTTACTGAAAGTCAGTTGGTGTTCATGTTGCGGAGATCGTGGCCGTGGTCAAGATGTAACTGGGGTTACTGTGACTCATTGAGATGCTCAATCTAACCCGTGCGGCGATTACTGCACGCTCTCTGCGACCATCTTTACCACATTGCTTCTCCAATTATTTTAGAAGAATGCCTCTACCATCACAGCCCAACCTCTCGTACGTCGTCTCTGCGTTTCCTTTTACTTGCATCTGATCAAACACATCCTTTTCTCGCCGGTCATTTACAATCCCACCACCTGTTGCATTGGACTGGCCCCCCTCTGATATCGTAATGTCCAGCACACCTCCCGTTACACAGACGATTCGCCCAGTTACAGGGCTTAGTGCCGAGGGTGATTATCCTTCGTCATTATTTTGACCCCTCATTGGTGAAACCTATTAGCAGGCGTAACACCCATTGGCGCCAAGAAAGTATTGAGTATGATAGAGGCATCCAAGAAACTTGCAGCTTATACTGCCGTGGATCAAAACGTCAAATCGGAGCATAGGGTGAGCATCTGCCTTTTCAAATCTTTTAGTGATATCGACACTGAGGATCCCTAGGTCATCGGTATAGGCTCAGGTACATCAAATTATTCTGCAGAGGGTTAGCCCATTTATTCTACGCGTCCTGGTGGAAAGGCTCGACCGTTCCATACGTTGTGGAACGGATTGTACAACAAGGAGTAGAAGCAAACAAGAATCGCGTCTTTATCCCAACAGGTTGGCCGACATATGTCAATTACTTTTTCACGAATGACATTTCTTCTCTCGCTTCTCAGGGTTTCAGTCAAAGGAACTCATTGTATCCTCTGGTCTGACTCTTGGAGACGTTGATCAATATCCTACAATAGATGTCACTCTTGATGGTGCCGACGAGTGCGTTTTGTTTCCGTGTCAATCATAGGTAATTAAGGAGGATTCTACTCTCCCAGGGTTGACCATGCTTTGAATTGCATCAAAGGTGGAGGAGCATGTCACCTACGTGAAAAGGTCCTCGCAGAAGCTGCAACGACGTGTGTAAATACCGATCTAAAACCTGTATTTTTACTCAATATGGTCGAACAGCTTCGTCCTTGTCGCTGATTACAGGAAGAATGTGGAATATCTCGGGACGAACGTGCGCTTTATACTTAGCCTGCCTGTCTATGTCGCACCTCACGTCTTGATACAGTTCAAACCCGGCGTTCCAATAGAAGTTGTACCTTTTGCATATGCCAAAGTCCTTCAAAATCTGCACCAGGTCGTTGGTTCGCCCAATGCGACACTCCGTATGGCCTTGAAAAAAGGTTTGTTCTGTTCTACGATATCATTAAACCGTCCGATGCAATCTTCATTTGTAGCTGGTCCCGTGGTAACAGACAACGGAAACTTCGTTATTGATGCACCCTTTACGAGAGAGTATATGATAGATCCATATAAGGTGATTGTATATTTCCTTTGAAATCATGTCCTTATCACGTTCCACATAGATCATGGCACAGATCAAGATGTTGACAGGCGTGGTTGAAGTGGGGCTATTTTGTAATATGGCGAAGTCGGCGTATTTCGGTAATGAGGTAAGTTTCGGGCTCAATGGGCACGCGTGGTACAGGGTATGCCTCTGACATCCGAACGCCAGGACGGTACTGTGACTATCAAATGGAGCGATGGAAGGGTTGAAGAAGTTGACGCATCAAAATAAGCGGAGAATTAGCTATTCTAATACAATTAGTAAACCCGTGAATACTCCAGCCTAACTATTCCCTTATCCTAAGTACCAATAAGTTATCGTCAGAATAGAATACGTGACTCTTTGCAACAGGTTTATATCGCATAAGTATGTTGATTTAGCATATTCAACCCTACAATTGGCGCCGGAACTTTATGTCCTCCTCATCGTCGTCCCAATCGTCACGGGAGGTGAAATGTTCGGCGCTCCCACTCGCATCAACCTTGACAGTGGCAGTCTGAGATCCAACGCCGAACGTGCCGGAGGCATCATGATGAGGATATAAAAGGCTATCCGAATTCTTCTTCATTGTGTCGTCAGCGTGAGATATCTGTTCCAACTCCACACCGATGCTCATTTGGCCTTGGCTTGCATCCATTTTATGAATGGGGGTAGCGAATTTGGGTTGTGAGAATGCAGATCCGCTGGAGTAAGTAGTGGCCTTTTGACCACCGCGTATTTCACGGATTGCAGCGATAAATGACTAGAGTTGTGGTGAACAAGGTGAATCACGACTGTCAGGAGCAGGGTCGACTTACGGGATCGGTCATAGCTAATATAGCATAGGCAAACGTTCTCAGTCCGTAAAGGATCAAGTCTGTTAATGAAGGGCCATTAATAGGGGTCTAAACCACACTCAGAATGCGTACGTACCCAAAGCTAAGAGTCGGAATTGCTTTAGAGCGCAGGAACAAAGATAGTCAGGTTCAGATATCGGGACTGATCCGAGAGACTTACCAATTGCGTAGTAGTACCGACAATAGTTGTGTAGATATCCAGTATAGCAATTGAGTAATTCATCAAAAGTGACACGATTGGGTAAAGGGCTGTAGAATGGCTGATAATCAGTATTGAAATGGTTCGAGATTGAAATCGGTTGCGTACCGATTCGGATGATGACGTTACGGTACTTGTTGATTCGCCGCAAGGTAGCTGTTCGGCGGCTCGAACGGCTTTCGCTACCACCGCCAACCATAGTTGTGCTTCCATTATAACCCCTAGTGGTCTGGGATACCTGGGATGGCTTCCTCATGTAGAGTACTGTAGTGGACTTTGAACGGAACATCAATACACCAAAAATCGAGATTGCGATCAAGACTTACTTGGAACTGGAACATCCATATGAGAACAACGAGTGAGCAAATGATCTCTACGGTCGCAGCAAGTAAGGTCCAGAAGGACTGGGCCCCAATAAGCCA
>CEMJ01392781.1:0-28423 GCA_900068955.1 Clitocybe nebularis | reverse complement strand
CGGAGCATCCGAGTGAACGTAAATGACAAAGCATCCCTGTACTTACCGCACACTTCCATAATTGGATTGCAAGTATGTCGGGATGACATCATTCTCGTCTCTGAAAGAGTCGCGTTTGCTCCAACATATCCGATAATTCATGTAGATGCTCTCCATCAAATGGGGCACACATCGATTTAGACTTTTAGTCGCAACACTGCACCCGTCTCCAATTTCCAATCACGGACCACCCTCAACAACCTCCCCAACCCGCAACACCATCTCGTCGCACCCCCACTGTCCCACAACCCCAACCCCCATCGGCCACCCATCGTCGTCGTCTCCCCCACCCGCTCTCACACTCGCAGGCACGGGCACACTGAGCCCAGGCAGCCCCGCCAACGACGCGGGCACCGTCAACACATCCTGCACGTAAGCGTCCAATCCCGACCCTGCCTCCGACTCTTCTTCCAGCACAGGCGCCGTCCGTATCGCAGAGGGATGCACGAGCACATGCACGCCATCTCCCCGCGCCTCAGCCCCAGCCCCTCCCAAAGACGACCGGCCCCGGTAGTCCCCCACGCTAAAAACGCGATTAAAATCATCCTTGACGAGCTGCCTCACGCGCTGCGCCTGCAGGAAATAATTATCAAACGCACTGCATACGTGGAGTCCACGCGTCAGCCATCGGGTGCTCGGAATATTTAAGAATATATATAGCTTACTCCGCCGTGAGAGCGTACGTGCCCAGCAATATACGCCGCTTCACCTCGGGGCCGAAACCTGCCGAACGGGAGTGGGCGTAGAGCGTCGATGTTTTTGTTAGATCGGCACCAGGTGGTGGCGGAACGTGTAGGCCTAGAATGATGTGTAGTATGTAAGTTGGGGATAATAAGGATACTTCATGCACAGCACACGCACCGTATTGAACGCCCGAATACCTCGCCAGGTTGCTGCTCGCCTCTGCGCTTGCCAGCACGTAGTACGCGCTGAGTGCATACGACGTCGAGGGGAGGGATACGGGAACGATGGTTGCACCCAGAGCTCTTAGTGCTGCGATGGTGCCCCTGGTGGGGCGGAGGATGGAGGGCGAGAGCTCGGCGGGGAAATATTCCTGCGCAGAACAGTAGGTGAGAACGTCAAGGCGGAAGAGAGAGGGATCAGTACCTGAGGAATACCTATCCTGAGTCCAGTCAAGGAACCGCCACCACCCCGCCCTTGACTCCAGCTCTGAACACTCGCCTCCAAAGACCGTCTCCTCGATTCAGGGCTAGCAGCGGTCGGGTCCTTATTATCATGTACATTAAGCACATCTGTGAGACCACACCATATAAACGAGGGACAAACAACAAACGACACAGGGGAAACCACATACCAAACACCCGCCTCACATCCCCGACCGTCCTCGCCATCACCCCAACACAGTCCAAACTATCCGCAAACGACACGACGCCCCATCTAACGCGCGTCCACATGAGCACAACGAACACACACGAAACCGCACCCACAGGGCTAGTGGTGCATCGGAAACGGACACGGACAGACGCACCTGCTGACAACCCCATACGACGGCTTCAGCCCCACGACCCCGCAATACGCCGCAGGAAGCCGCGTCGAGCCGCCCGTGTCCGTCCCCAGCGCCCTGTGCTTGAAGTTTTGGTTACCCCAGGCTGTTCGAGAGACAAAAAGGAAGGGGGGGATGGTTGGGGAAGCTTACGCGTGGCACAGCCCTGCGGCGACGGCGGCGGCGCTCCCGCCTGAGCTGCCCCCTGCTGAACGAGGCGGGGACGGGGGGGCGTGGGTCCCCGTGTGCGGGGGTGGTGGTGGTGGTGGTGATGGTGATGGTGAAGGGGGTGAAGGCGCGTTGAACGGGTTCCGGACTGGTCCATGGATGGAATGCGTGTTCAGCGACCTGCGGGAGACGGTTGTGTTATGAATCTTGTACTCCCAGCTTAAATAAATCGCGTACCCCATCCCAAACTCGTCACAGTTGGTCTTGCCGATGATGTCCGCGCCGGCGTTGCGCAGGAGGGTGACGACGGTCGCGTCGTATGGTGGGGCGAAGGCTGTATATGCATATACGTATACATATAAATATTAGATATAAGATATAAGATATAGACATATAACAAAGGCCATTCAGTTGCGCTCCAACAGAGGTATACCACAAACGCCCCACCTTTGAGCATCCCCGACGCGCACGTCGTTGGCATGTTTTTCGTGCAGATGTTGTCCTTGATCGCGATGGGTCGACCGGAGAGGGGAAGTGCCCCACCATGGGGAGGCACTGGTAGCTCCAGAGGATTCGTGCAGACAAAGGCGTTGATGGCGGGGTTGATTTCCGAAATGGTTTGTCGGAATCGTATAGATTCCGCAGCTGTGGTGATTTTTCGGCTCAGACGGTGGACGCTGGCGCCCACGCGCATCTTTACGACCATTCACAACCAAGTAAATAAGAAAGTGTCAAGTTTTTGGAACTGGGATCACCGGGAAGTCGGAACGGAGAGAGGGTACCCTTCCAAAATAAGCAACGCCAAATAACCTTTCCAAATTTTTCAAATTTTGATTATCTGTTACCAAACCGGTGTAGCGTGATAGTCCAAGCCCGAGTGCAGCAAAAAAAAAATGGGGAGATACATGCAGAAGGCAAAGCCTGCAGCTACGGAACCACCAGCTAAAAAGGCCCGGATTGATAAGAAACCCTCTGTCAAGCCCAAACCACCCGCTCCTACCACCGCCACCACCACCACTACCGGCAGCAGCGTCAAACCCTCCAACCTAAAACGATCGACGGCTGTTCCTGCTAAAAATAAAGGAAAGGAAAGGGCGATGGAGTTCCCCCGCGCGCCTACCCTACCCCCGTCATCCAAGCCAAAGACAAAGTCGGAATCGGAATCAACTCCAAATCCCAAATCAGCACCGAAATCGACACCAAAATCGAAATCGAAATTAAAGGGTGACCCACCACCGCCCCCCCTCCCGTCTACATTCAAAGTCATCGCCGGGTCTTATGAAAAGCTGCTTTATGGTCTAGAAGGCACGGTCACGGTTGCTACCTCCACAACCACCACAACTTCCACAGAAACAGAAGCAGCAACGGAAATAAAAAATACAACAAAAACAGAAACAACAAGAGAAACAGGAGCCCCGAACCCAACCCTTGAATTCCACCTAAAACCCCTCTTCATCTTCCCCGCGCACGTCTCGTGCATCAAAGCGGTCGCGGCGTCGCCGGGGGGCGGGAAGTGGCTCGCGACGGGGAGCGCGGACGAGATCGTCAAGGTCTGGGACCTGAGGCGGAGGAAGGAGATCGGGGGGCTGATGCACCACGAAGGTACGTGTGCCCTACCATCACTCCCGCGTTCCCCGTCCCCCCGGCCCCAGGGGAAAAACGACCATGGCTGAATAAAACAACGCCTACGCCTGTTTCCAGGTTCGATCACGCATCTGAGCTTCCCGTCCCGCTCGCACCTGCTGTCCGCCTCGGAGGACGGCACGCTGTGTCTGTTCCGGGCGAGGGACTGGAGCGTCTTGCGGGCGCTGAAGGGGCACAAGGGGCGTGTCAACTCGGTCGCGGTGCATCCTTCGGGAAAGCTTGCGCTGAGCGTGGGGAAGGATAAGACTCTGCGGATGTGGGATCTCATGCGCGGGAAGGGGTGTGCTAGCACGAAATTGGGCAAAGGTGTGTGTGATATCTCTTGACATTGTTTTATGTTGGGTGTACGCTGACGGGTGGGTGTAGAGGGGGAGCTGGTTCGGTGGTCGGTGGACGGCTTGATGTGTGCCATCCAGGCAGGATCGACGATAGACATATACAATACAGTTTGTCCGCCCCGCGTTCCCCAAAATCCCCCCCATCTCACTTCCTGACATCTCTAGGACATGACCCTCCTCCACACCATCACCCACCCCTCCCGGCTCCACGACATCCGCTTCTGCAAACGCGTCACAGGCGGGAGCGAAGTCCTGCTCGCGGGCGCCGAAGACAAGATGCTCTCGATATACAACGTCTCCCAGGACCCAGACAAAGCCCCCAAGATCATCGCCCAAATGAGCGGTCACTCAAATCGGTCGGTCCCCTTGCAGTAAAATTTATCATGCAACCCTTTTCGTTATACATAATTACAGGGTCAAAGCGGTACAGACGCTCGATATTGCCGTACCCCCGTCTGCTTCTGGCAGAGAATCGACTACGGTGGTATGTACGGCGTCCTCGGATGGCAAGATACATGTCTACGATATGGCTGCGCTGCCCGAACGTTCACTCGACACTACTGCGCCTCAAAAGATTGTCGATATCAGCCCTGCTGCGGAGTACGACTCGAAAGGCACCCGGTTAATATGTCTGGCCCTGGGTGATGGAGAGGTGACGGGATCAGGACTGCCAGTGAGTGGGAAGCGAAAGCGGGTTGATGGTGGGGATGGGGATGGTGATAGTGAAGACGAGGATGAGGGCAGTGGCTCCGAAGAGGACGATGCATGGGAAAGCGAGGGTGAGGAAGGGGAGGAAGAGGGGGAAGAGGAAGAGATGGAAGAGGAAGGAGAAGAGGAGGAAGATACAGATTAATTAGTTTCATTAGTGCATACTCCTACATCATTACATGAAATCAACGGCTCTTTTGCGTCCTTTTGGCACCCCAAGCGAGAGGTCTCCGCCGTTCTCCCTCACTGGCTCGGGTGCTAGAGGTGGCTCTTGGATTACCAGATCTTTAACCGCGGCCGCGGCTGGTTTCTCCACCCACATTCCGTCGTCGTCATCCTCCTCCCGCTTTTCCTTGCGTTTCTTCTTTTTCGGCCGATCTTTGGGTTGTTTTGGTAAAACCTCGTCGCCTCTATCCTCGTCCATCTCAAACGAGACGAGTACGTTCTTTTTCTCCTTTTTTCTCTTCTCCTTCTTCTCCTTGTCCCGACCCTTGTCTTTTCCCCTCTTATCACGGGGGATAAAGGTGGGCTTGAAAGAAGACATATCTACCACTGAGGTTTCTGGGAGGGGGATGGTTGTGCTGGCGTCGGTCGCCGGTTTAGTTGAAATTTGGCTTTCGATCGTAGGTTTTAATGGTGGGGGAGCGGCCTCGTCCACATCATCAGCTTCATCCTTCCCTTCATCGTCACTATCCTCATCGTCACTAGCAAAGATGGCTTTGAACACGTCCATTGTAGGTCTTTGGTACGTCAAAGTATCTCGACCCTGGTCATCATCCTCGCCCAGCCCGACATTGGAGAGATCCTTAGGCCCCCTTCTGCGAACATCTTCAGACTCGGCGCTCGAGCTCTGCGTCGGGAACTCGGGCTGTTGCCAATTCGAACCACTAGCAGCCGGGGGCTCGTCAGCTGGAGCTTCCGGTGGGGGGTTGGGGTCCTTCACGCCGAAGCGTTTACAGAGCAACCTCGCAGGCTGCCAGGGTTTAACCTCCCTGGTCATAGGACCATACATACCCATTCTGGCCGCATGCGCCTTGGGGCTGATGTTTTCCTCTTCCTTCTTCTTCTCTTCCTTCTCCTTCTGCTCCATCTCTTCGAGCGATGGCGTATGCAGGCCTTCGTGGATCTTAGGCCCATGGTCGATGACCGCCGCGCTAGTGAATCGCCCCGCCATGGCGGCCGACATGGGCTTAAAAAGGAGGGCTGCTTTAGCATAGTCTTCCACCTCCTTGTTAAATGCATCGACTCTCTGGCCGGGACTAGGCTTAAGTGGTGGGACGGAAGAATCCTGATTTGCTTGGGACTCGAGATACGCATTGTAACGAGCTTGCTTAGTAAGATCAGCTGCGAAAGGTTGAAAACCGCGAAGGGCAGCTTGAGCGATGTGTGGCTCTGTCCGAGGAATTCGAATGATGTCATCAGACTGCTGAGATGTTGAAGCGGGGGTAGACTCCGTTACGCCCTGACTATCCGTACTCGACAAAGTACCGCCAGAAGCTATATTCTTTAGGCGCTCTCGATCCTTCAGGGACATGAACTCAAAGACAGATCGAGGCGCCGAGGGAAGCGGCGTTTCTCCCAATATTGCTCCTCTCTAGATTGCATTTTTAGTAACACTCTTCGGGGATAGAAAAAGAACATACTTCATCTGCCGAGATCCCAGTCTTCCATTTATTAGGCACGTTCGCTTGGGAAGTCTGCTGTTGTACGTTTTCTTTGTTTTGATCCTTGTCCCAAACTCGTCTCGGATCAGGCGTCCACCCTTTGGGGACGTCAGGTAAGGGGAACCTGTGAGATATTGTAGATGGTTCTTGGACACGATCAAAGCCGACTCACCATCGGTCCTCAACGACAGGTTTATCCGAAAGTACGAATCCTTCTAACAAAGGTCTACCATCACGAAATGATGCCGCAGACGAAGCTGGCCTCTTGAGGATGTGAAAATCTGTCAAGATGTATCCTTTGAAGAGATACTCACAGCTACCGGCTTTCCACTTTTACCAGATTTCTTCCCAATAGCTATTGTATCGTCGTCTTCTCCCCCGAGATGATCATAAGCTTCCCTCCGTCGATTGCTGCTAAAACCTCCATCATAAACATCTAAATCATCTTCATCTGCATCATTGAGGGCACCCAGGCCGAACCCAGCTGCGAGAATTCATGTCACTGACGCTCTCAACCGAAAAAACCAACAGATGCAAACCTGCTAATTTGGGCCCCGTTGTTCCAACGACACTCTTCGCACCAAGACTCTCATTAAGACCCATCCCAGGATGATATCCCAACCCATGGGAGTTATCTTTACGATCCACCAATAATATTGGGGTGTCCCGTGGTGCATAGGTGTGCTTCGATGCTTCCTCGTCAACATCCGGGAGTTTCGTGACATCGATGTTAATTGAGCCAAAGGATGCCTGCATATCCTGTAGCTGACGTTGTCGGAATGTAACACGAGGACCGATGCCCTGCCCTAGCCGCCACCCCATCTTCTTTAATATCCGTGCGCCTGCAGAGTCACTTGGGGGCGGAAGCATTGAGTTCTGTAATGCAGAAGTTATGGAGCTGGAGAACGTCAGCTAACATGTCCAAGACTAGAACCTGTTATTACACACTCTTGTTCAGATTCGTCAACTCCTGATTTTGCGCCAGCCGTAAGATCCATTTCGTCAGCGGTATCAACCACATTACGACTATCTTTTAATTCTTGCAAGTCCTCCTCGTCCATGAAGTCTTCTGGCCGTGCCACCTTCTGTTTAGCTCGCTCGCCTCGAGAGGAGACGAAGGTCGATGGAGTCCATCCTACGTTAATTTAGCCAAGCATCCTACAAGCATATTTCTAGACGCGTTACCTTCTTTTGAACCGACAGAATTGAAGTACCCTGCAGAGAATCCACCCGTGAACGCTCCGTGAAGTCGCCTCCGTCCTTTTTCATCTCGAACCTATCATGATATGAGCAAGTGTTCGGACGGAAAGAAGCCTTGAGATTACATCTTGCTTCCAAAGAGGCACAAATTCTCCGGAATCCTTTGACTTTTCAAGAGGTGGCAACGGTGTACCAATCTAAAAGATCTCAACGAATTAGATAGAGTTGGGGACTCCGAAGAAGATTCCCTCCACCAAACAAAAAGACTCATTTGCTCTCTTGCTAGTGGTGTCGACACCCAAGTCGCCAAGTTTACGCTTCAGTCGACTACTCATTTGAGTTTCTAGAGCCTTGACTCTTTAAGCCTTAACGAGACAGCGTCACAGAAAGTTCCAATAGTTCCAGTTTGGGTTAGTTTGTCAAATGTCGTTGCTTCAAGCACCACCAAATAAATAAATAGGGACTGTTTGAAACTGTTGGAAACCGCTACATGATAACCTCCTTCCATAACCCAATGACCGAGTGACCCGGAGCACACCCAAGGCGGCTACACGTCCAGGTCCTGGCTTACCATTGCTTACCACCTACATGGCCCTAGAGATGATTCAATCTTGAAACGCCCAGATAAAGTACATCGTGCGGGACTCAAATAGGAACTCAACCTTGACTCTTCTCGCTGGAGAATGCGAATATATCGAACAACCGCCGCGAGGATAAAGTACATCCGGGGTCTCCAGGGGTCGGTATCAAGGGATAAGCCCTGATAAGCCGCTACTATTCAAAGAAGTTAGAATTAGTGACAGCTTGGCAGCCGAAAATGATGAGCAGCGCGTGGACAAAGGTATGTGTTTGGACAAAAGAGGAATCTAGGTTTTGGTGGCGGAGCTATTTTCGCTAAAAGTCAGACGCGCGCAGGTCGGATGCCGTACTGCAACCGTACCGTACCTAAATGTTATCGCCGGAGGTCAATTCACCATCTGAATGACACGCTCCCCTCACCAAGATACTCCAAAATGTCTCGCATGTATCCATGTGTACTATTATACCTCGGCTTCGGTGTTACCATATTCATATCACTTGCGATGACTACCACCCTGAGCCTGACTTTCCCAAGTCTAGTATCATCCTGAGTACTAGCACACGACTGGTATCTATGGGCTTTTCCTATCCAAGGATACCCATGCTCCGTTCTTCACCTGTGGAATCATGGCCGTCTCGCGAGTGTGAGTCTTCACCTCCATATGGGAAAATCTATTTTTGTCCCACTCTTCCCTTAGCCCTCTGTCACCCCGCTTCTTCTCCTCCAGCCATTACTATTACTCCACACTAACACCATTTATCCACTGGTGTGGAAATCAATTACGAGTGCCATGTGACACTTGAATAGTACTTAGATGGAGTTTTTGAAAATTGATCTCTCCCTCCTGCCTCGCCTATCTTCCTATGTCTGACACAGAGAAGAAGGATATAGATAGCGTCGAAAAGTATGCTGAGGGGGAAGTCGTCCGGCGTCGGGCCAATCCGGAGTATGTCCTAGACCATCCTTGATACAAGCAAGCTCTTATCTGGTATACTTAGTTACCACCTCGACTTCCATGACCTCGATCGTGTTCAGCGACGACTCAAGCAGCGACATGTACAAATGTACGCCGCCCACCAGATATGATCTGCCTTTATACTCATGTCCGCCTTTTTACGACAGGATTGCGGTATGAACTTTTACGCTGGGGATCTACAACAGTCTTAACATAGAAGGGTCCCTTCCCTTACAGATCGCTGGAACCATCGGTACTGGATTGTTCCTCGGGTCCGGACATGCTTTGCAGGGTGCTGGTCCTCTGGGTGCGCTGATAGCCTACGCCCTGGTTGGTACTGTGGCATATGCGTATGTGGCAGTCATCTCAAACCCTCTATTACGGTTAATCTCCTGTCTGGGGCAGGTCGCTGTGCTCGGTAGCAGAATTGACCACACATGCTCCCATATCGGGCACGTTCCCGCATTTTGGTACACCTATACCCTTTGTGACCCTACACATGTTAACTAGATGGTCACAGCGGCTAGATGGGTCGACCCTGCCCTTGGTTTTGCTGTTGGATGGGTGAGCCCTAGACCCCAATGATTTCGCTCGTTACTAACACACGTTATAGAATTACTTCTATACGAACGCGTGAGTTCCGTGAGGACACGGGTGGTTCTTCGCTATCTTACAAAGATCGGCAGCATATCCACACCGGTAGAAGTGACCGCGGCTGTGATTTTAATCACATTTTGGGACAAAGATGTGGGTTAGCACTGCTCTTTTTCGCTTCTGGGCATTCTGACACTTCTACTCGGCCGGCTTCTCTAGACATCTCATGCTCCCATCTATACGGCAGTAAGACAGCCAGCACGATATAACCTGATGCTTCACAGACAATTTCTCCTAGATAATCTGTGTTTTGGTATGCGCCATCAATATATTCGGGGTTAGGTATGTGCTCTAGGCTACATCTCGAATCCATGACTCAAATCAATTCCAGATACTTCGGCGAATGTGAGAATTACTATTACACTATAAACCTCCCACTCTCAACTCACGATACGAACATCAGCGGAATTCATATTTGCCATCATCAAGAGTAAGTGTGCCGCCAGAATATTTCGTGGTCTAAACCGTAAATTTTTTAGTCTGCTTGATCATTGCGCTCTTGATTTCTGGATTGGTGATTGATCTCGGAGGAGGCCCTCAGGGAGAACGCATTGGCTTTAGGGTGTGTGTATATCTATGTTTTCAGTACTCGCCTCTAAATTGTGATGACATAGTACTGGAAACATCCTGGTGCATTTGCAGGAGCCGGTTTAGTGAAGAATGTTAACACTGATCGGTTCCTCGGATTTCTATCTGTATTGGTACAAGCTGCATTCTCATTCCAAGCTATGGAGTTAGTTGCCATGTGAGTACATGTGAAGTGCCAATTACAGTTGTTCTTTTTCTCAAAGTCTTCCCATAGTGCTGCCTCTGAGACAGAGAGCCCCCGCCGCAATATTGCCAAGGCCGTGCGCCGTGTTTTCTGGCGAATCTTCATATTTTACGTATATAACTATACTTATGTCTCACGCCGCATATTCTAAGCCTTGTTCCAGATTTTGGGTATTATCGTAATTGGCATGCTTGTGTCATCAAATGACGAAGCCCTCCTTTCTTGTGAGTCAGTGCCTCTCTCTTGCTTACGCTTTTTGACATCTCCAATAGCTTCTGGAACTGCCGCCGAGTCTCCTTTCGTGGTTGCTATCAATCGTGCAGGGGTGAAGAGTAATTAGGCGTGTATACCTCCCTATTACGTTTATTGACTAGCGCCATAGTCTTCCCCCACATCATCAATGCTGGTATCTTTACTAGTGCTTTCTCAGCCGGAAACAGCTATCTGTTTTGCTCATCCCGTATCCTCTACGGTCTTGCCCTCCGTGGTCAGGCCCCAAAGATCTTCGCATACTGTACCAAGCAGGGACTTCCTTTAAATGCGGTTCTAGCCGCTGTACGCCATTGAATCCAATCTGAAATGTCCCACAACTCACAATATATCTTAGGGCAGCTTAACTTTCCTGTCTTTCATGAATGTCTCTGCCGGTTCTGAAACTGTATTCAAGTAAGTATACAAACATTTAAATAGCAACAATTGGCTGATGAACTCTTTCTAGTTGGTTTGTCAATCTTGTCACAACGGGAGGGTTTTTCAGTTGGTTCACCATGAACTTGACATATATATTCTTCTGTAAGGACTAGACTCACTTGTCTCGGATCAAAAATTCACTTCATTTTTTAATTCCTCAGATAATGGAATGAATGCCCAAGGCTTCGATGTCAAAAAGAATCTCTATCATAACCCCTGGCAACCTTATGTCGCTTATTGGGGTGTCTTTTGGACCTTGTTCTTCATCATTGTGAACGGTTATGCCGTATTCTTTGATTTTAATGCTTCTGATTTCTTCACATGCTGTAAGTCATCCATTTTTCTCTCCGGAGGTTTGATACCCACATCAATGCTTAGATGTAAACATTCCCATATTCGTTGGTTTATACGTCGGATACAAGGTGACCAAACGCAGTCAGTTCTGGAAACCAGAGGAGAGGGATTTTGTAACCGTGAGCATATAAGCCCTATGACTGCTGAAAGTCATTCTTGATCTCTATATTTTCAGGGAATTCCTACTTTGGAGGAGACAGAAACCCCCGAAGTACCACCGAAAAATCTATGGGAACGAATTGCCAGAGTTTTGTTTTGAAACTGTCTCCAATGTATCACGTGTATTTTCTCCCTACATGCATTAATAATATCTCGCACAACCGACCTTTAACACAGTATACTTGTTTTAAAAGTACCCTTTGCCACTGTATGGCGAAAAAATATAGCTGATCACCAAGACCCCTCGAATGCGACGGACGCATGTGCTAGTTCCAATATGGCCCCTTTCACCTTTCTCACATGTGCCGAAACCGTTCCAATTATAGGGCTTCATGACGCTATCCTCCGCAGGGGGAAATCAGATTATCTTCTGAAACTTGCCTTGCATCCATACACGATACATCTTTAACTGACGTTTCCGATTAACAAGGAGGCGTCGGTCCACTCCGAGCTGTTCAATTTTGAATAAGGGGTGTGGAGGACATTCTGAGAGGGGGGAAAGAAGTGCCGAGTGTACACATGTGATTGAAGACAGATCGTGGCTGGATCTTGAAGAAGACGAGATGTCGATAGGCACCAGTGACGACAAGGCGCCAGGAGAAGACGCTATATCATTGTGTTGGGAATCTGATAATCTCTCCGTCTTCATAGGAAAGGCTTGTGTTTCCCGATCCTCAGAAGCACCATCATCATCTTCATATACTTTTGTTTCATCAGACATTTCCTGTGACCCAGAGGCACGGGAACCTGTGAATAGCAAGGCAAGCTCATCTATAGATAACTTGAGATGAAGCATTTCCAATGAGTGATGACTGACGGAGTCACCTAATTCGAAAAAGTAAACGCGCGTCTTGTCCCCTCGAATATAGAAATTTTCATCTAAAAGGCGGCCCGCCTTGAACCGTAGTTGTGTAAGATCATGTCGGCCATAATCCCGAAAAACGACGAGCCCCCCAGGCTTCAGCATCTGAGATAAGAGGGTATGGTCACGAAATATAACTACGCATGAAACATCCAAAGAACCTTGTGTATATTGCCGAGCGCCCGTCCCCATTCGTTTGGATGTAGTGCACTGATGACAAAGACAAGAATGACGATGTCTATGGTTCCTGGTTCCATATCAGGAGGTAGGCCATCAGATGAGGTTACATCCCAGACCGAAGCGCGAATGGAGCCTATTGGTGGGGACAGATACAGCGGATCACTCTTTAGAAAATGAATTAAAAAATTCACTGGGAGCAGCCAGAACTGCTTACCTGAACAAGCTTAACGGCGTGGGTAGAGTAGTCGTATGCTCGTAAAACCAGATTTGGGTTTTTGTTGGCGGAGAGCAGGGGAAACACGGAATTACCAGCACCTGTAATCAGATCAATTCGCAGGTTCTTCGATGGTTACCTGCTACTGACCACAGCCAATCTCAGTGATAGACGTAGGCCCTGCCTGAGCTAATTGAGCTTCATATCAAAGGGAATAAAGGTTTGCAAGGACCTCTGGCTGAGTAGCGGCTACAAGTTCTTGAAATTCATTATGAAGCCTTTTAAGGGTGAGATGAGGAAAAGCCCATATCTGGAGAAAAGATGCCCACCATTTCCGATTTCGGAAAAAGTTATTGGAGTTCATTTTATAGAAATTATCCCTAGTCATACGATCAATACCGTACAAATGGACACCTGAAGATGAAAGATTCTGCGAACCAATGGCGGGCAGGTTTGTCGTTGTATTTTTGTTTTTCATCATCTGGCACGGGGGCAAGTCGTTGCTTAGAAAGAGATGCAGCAATGATTTCCGCCTGATCTTCAGGTGGGGCAACGTGATCCCATGCGTTTTGACTCCAGACTTCAGATTCGTCCGTAAGGAATCTTGAACATGTATCAGGCCATCGCCCATTGCAGAAACATCGATCGTTTCTGACCTGGAACCAAATGGCGGTTTTTCCGAATCTACGTTGTGAACGGACGAGGTTGTTTTTGTGGCGGGTGCCGCCATACGATAGCTTCTTGTTGGGCAGGGCCCCTAATGTTTCGGAGATGTTGAGCGCTTGTAGTGCAGGCTAGTGAGCCTTTCGGTGAAGTGTAACCGGTGACCTGGATAACCTTTGTGCACACTGCCACTGTCTGAGAGGCTATGGTATCGGGATCCGGTGCTAGAAGATTCCTGGAAGATTCAATGGTTAGAGGCGGTACAGATCACGTGATTGTGTAAATCCTCGAATCTGTTGGAAAACAGATTCGCGATCATCAGTGTGTGGTTGGTACGTTAGCCAGTCACCCTTGCAACTGACGGTACCCACTCTACTTTGCTCTCAGATGCTCGTTCTATAAAGTAAAGCTCTTTCCAACATACAAAATACCTTTCGCGCCCTTGGCAACCCGGCGACACCTATCTATCGTTTCCCTTGAGGACGATTATCAAGTTGGACCAATCTTCATAATGTCTGCTCCACGCGCTGTACCCGACCGCCCAGCTGCACCCGGAGAGGAAGAAATCAACGATCTATATTATACGGTTCTGGCGGCATACCCCCAAGGAACAGTCCCAGGAAACGTTCCCGAAGGTGCGCCATGCGATGTAAACGATTCCAATCCGGCATGTCTTGACCAAGCCAGGAATCGCATGTACTACTTCTCACGAGGTCTCCACGGGTGTCTAATTTGCTTCTTTTAGATCCACACGGGGGTAATTTTCCTCGCCCGCCATCGACGGCACCGAGCATAAGCAGCCCCAGAACTTTCCGCCCACTTCCTCCAACGCCAGGTACCGTCGGCACGAGCTCGAATGTTTCAGTCAACCCGCCAATCCGCCCATATAGCACAGACTCGTACGTGCTTGTACTATTGTGAAGTTCATTAACAAGTAACACCGATCAGTGGTCGTCCATTACCAGCGGCCCCACGATCTGTCATGGCAGACAAGCAGTTGTCGTATCCCAACTCTTATACAAACGTTTCTTCCCCACAGCTTTTCCCTAACGTCCTCAATGGCTCTGAAACGCGCTTATATGTACCATTGCCCCAAGGCCCCTACAGCACCCCAGGCAACGGCAACTCGATAAGCGTACCGTCGTCATATTCTGAAGAGGATGTCACATCAACATCAACACCACCTGACTATGCGAACCACAAATCGGATGAACTCGTCCCAGCTTCATCATATGCTAGTCCACACATCGATCATATCCACCGGAGGCTTGAATCTGCTGGGGCGGATAGTGGCTCAGTCTCCCATGACTCGGAAGCAACCCAACAGCCATATATTGACGAGGCTAGGGTGTATGCTGAGCATGGATTATCGCAGCAAACCCCTGAGATACCATCTAGTAAGGCAAGCAACTCCGTACGCTTCCCGTGCTAAATCTTCATTTTAGACGATGTAATCGATCAGCAATCAATATCAGAATCTCAGTCTCCACTGTCCTACATGGATAGTCCTCATCCCGTTGCAACACCGAGCCTACATGGGCATGGACGCACAATTTCCCCGCACCTCATACCGACGATCAATCGTGTAAACTCGGTCGGTTCTTCTTCCATGTCATATGCGGGCGCACATCCTGCCCCTTCTGGGGACTTTAATATCGATGTCATCTATGCCAATCTTCCTGGCCCGAGCACAGTCACACGACGACCCACAGACGTTTTACGACGGATTGGCCGAGATGATCGAATGCGTCTGGCTATTGAGGACGATGACGTCGACTGGGAGTCCTTGTCCGAAGAATCCGAAACCCAATTTGTGAACTTTTCTTTGTTATCCCATCTCGCCGTACAACTGCGGGATAATGTTCCTCGTTCTGTTCACGTGAAAGGAAGTGTTCCTTATCCACGCGCTTTTACTGGAAAGGACATCGTGGTAGGTCTCCTGTAACCTATTCCTCTCATTTTTGAAATTTAACCTGTTGGTTATCAGTCTACTATTCAACAACAGATTCAACGGGAACTGATCGAGAACCATAAAGGGTCCATAGCTGATCGAAGAGCAGCGCTACAAGTAGCACGAAGCTTACAAGGCCAGCTCTTTTTCTACGAAGTGGAGTGGGGAGCACAACTGCTTCAAGATGGTGTTGAAGACGTTTATATGTTTCTGGACGATCAAGAGAGCGGTTCCGATGAGCGTGCAGAGCTACCAACAAGTGTGCTCACCATTTTGACAAAATGTTACTCCCCAAATTGCGGAGAGGAAGATTTTGAATGTTATGCATATAGTTGTCCTAGGAAGGTGTGTATCAAACCATTTCCTTCCGCATTCTACAACTCGCTTTTGCTGGGTAGGGGGATTCCCTGGTTCGCCTACTACCCGATACTATGGATGCACCACCAGAGACGGTTCGGGAATCGTGGTCAGCCCCCCCAGAAGTCTTGCAATCATTACCAGAAAGTGAAATAAATCGCCAAATGTTGGTGTATTTTGAAATTGAAACAATCGATGACACTCGCTAATCAGTCAATTTCAGAATCATCCACAAGCTTATCAGCAAAGAAAAGCAATACGTCCACGATCTCGATATCATAGACTCTGTTTTTCTCAAGCCTCTCCGGACAGCCCATCCGCCTGTCATACCACCATATAACTTAGATGAATTCATCGATGGAGTATTCGGAGACATTCTCGATATCCGAGAATGCAATCGGCGGCTACTGGAGGTTATGTATGTTCGCCAACGAGAACAAGCACCTGTCATTCAACGGATAGGTGATATTCTGTTGGATGCTGCAACCAATTTTCGAATATCGTATCCTACATATATCGGGCATTACCCTTTGGCCGAGAAACGGATGCGAGACGAGCTGGAGAATAACCCTGAATTCCGTCTCTTTATCGAGGTCGGATTTTCTATCCCTCCCTCCTGTTTGACCTTCTGATAGTTTACCTTAGAAGTGTTTACGTCACCCATCTATTCGCTCGGGGGAAACTCTTCGTCTTGATTTGAGACACTTCCTCAACCGCCCCTCAGAACATCTGCAGAAGTATCCGGTGTTACTGCAAGCAATCTTGAATGAGACCAGACATGGCAACCCTGATGCCGAGTTCTTGAGAGAATCTATCAAAACCATCAAAAATTTACAAACAGCGGTGCAGCTTACGACATTTCAAGCAGCGATGGGGAAGGGCTCTACCAGCCGATGGGATTGGAACGACCTAATACCTCCTGAATTGAAAAGGGAGCTCACGCACGAACAAAGTAAACGACAGTCGTAAGCGTCGAAATACCTGGCCATCTTGATTCTCGTAACGCAGATGATCTCTTAGGCTTATATTTAACCTTATCAAGGACGAGATGATTTATGTGAATAACTTGGAAAACATCGAAAACGTTCGCCTATTTTTTTCTTTTCTTGCCCCTCAACTTACGCCCGTAACAGATGTACATTCGACCTCTTCGGAATGCAGACCCACCGATCATACCGCCAGATAGGCTTAGTAGCTTTATTAAGGATGTTTTCCATAATTTCGCAGAATTGCACGCCCATCACCGCCGCCTGGTCGACAAGCTTCACGATATTCAACGGGAGGAACATCCTAGGATTCGCAGTGTCACGGCCGCTGTCCTGGATGCTGCACTTAACTTCCGCGAATCGTACCTTGAGTACATACCAAATTATCCAATTGCAGCGTATCGAATCGACGATGAAATGGAGAAGAATCCGGCTTTCAAGGAATTCGTCGAGGTTTGATCCCTTCCGTATTGCTCCATGAATCATCTTATCAATCCTATATAGACCTGTGCGCAAAATCCAGATGCACGCCGGATGGACATGAAGAGTTTCATCAATTCTCCGATTTCGCAATTGCTTCAGTACGAACTATCACTAACGAGTATTCTTGATGTAACGCCACGTGGCCATGACGATCGAGAGGCAATCCCACAGTTTAATGATGTTATCAAGACTCTCGTACGAGAAACAGAGCCAGGGGTTCAATCATCAAAGCAGAAAGTTAGTCTATGGACCTACAATTCGGATCTTGTTTTCAAGGATGGGGAATCAATCGTTCGTTTATGCGATAGTTTTCAACACTAGAAATGACTGACCACACAACAGGACATGGATCTCCTTCATGAAAATCGGTCTTTAATACACACCGGACGACTCGTTCGCCATCAATCTGACGAGGGCCTAGACCGAAGTTCATGGGGCGAAATATTTGTGCTACTGTTTGACAATTACTGTCGGTGCAGATTCTGATCTTATTCAAATTATATTTAACTCCGTAATAGTGGTCATGACAAGACCCAGGCAGTCAGATGGCGCGGTGAAATATCTTGTTAGTCAACGAGTAAGCTCATTCAATGAAATTATCCATGTTATAGTAGCTAACGACATCGCAGCCGATCCCTTTAGATCTCCTTTCTATGATTCAGTTCACGGATCCCCCGATACAACGGCATTCCCGCACTCGTGCGAGCGACCGACGCACAGACTCCTCAGCATCCAGTCGGACATCAGATAGTAGTGACTCGCGACCGCTATATCCTCTAACGATATATCACAACGGCCGACCGGGTAGGCCTTACATACTGTATGCCGAGTCCTCACAGATTCGGGTAGAGTGGAAGCAAAAGCTCGAAGAGGCTCTGGGATTACGCAAAGTTGTCCAGGAATCGAACAAAGTATTTGAAGTTGAAACTCTCAGTGTCGATACATTTAGTATACCGGCTAATCCCCCGGGGCCTATTCCATGGAGCGAAAGCAATGCCATCACGGGAAAGGTTACTTGCTCTATTCCTTTCGGTAGGTAACACATCTTCTCCTTTGTGCCGTAATTCACTTGCAGGTCAAGATACACCTGATGGTCGCCACCTTGTTGCAATTGGCTGTGAAGAAGGCATTTGGATCGGTTTCCGTCACCAATCTCACTGTAAGTTTTATTAGGTATAATGGCTATTCTTACTCACGCATTGTATGAAGCCATGCGACGGGTATTGCATCTCAAATCGGTAACGCAATGTACCATGCTTGACGAGTTCGGCCTATTTCTTGTCTTGGCAGAAAAGGTGGGTTTGAATTTTTGTTCTTTGGGCGCATCAACTTGATCTGTATTATCCATCATGTTGTATAGTCACTATTTGCCTACCATATCGAAGCGCTGGTCCCTACTGCGCCAAATCAGACCACCAACGCGTCTCCCACGCCCCAAAAGCTTAACAAAGGTAATAAGGATGTTCAATTTTTCAGTATCGGCAACATCCTAGGGAAGACCCTTGTCATCTACATGAGAAAGAGAGGGGTACGTCCACCCCGTTCCGGATGTCCGAAATGGAAACTCAACTTCAACAGAACGATAGTTATTTCCATATCCTTGAGCCAGTTATTGATAGGATACATGACCGACTGAGACCTCCAGGGGCTGTTTTTGGCCTCTTCAAGCATACAAAGGCCGATTGGTTCCGCCATCACAAAGAATTTGTTCTCCCGGGAGATTCCTTCGATTTGATATTTCTGAAAGCAAAACTGGCGGTGCTCTGCTCCAAGGGGTTTCAAATCATGGAGCTCAGAGAGTAAGCCCCTTACCATGGGACCTCTTTCCTCTTTCTTACCTATTTTTTTTAGCTTTAGTAGTGTCACCATCCCAACACTAGGAGATATTCGATATGCAGCACTTGCCAGGCGATTGGAGTCACGTCGCCCTATTGGGTTGTTCCGATCTAGGGAAGACGAATTTCTCCTTTGCTATAATGGTGAGTCTGTTAAGCCAAAGTAAATATGGTGGCTCATAAGCCCAAGAACTTGGCATCTACGTCAATAAACAAGGCAATCCCAGTCGCACGACTGGGACGGTTGAATGGGAAGGCACCGCCGAAAGTGTAGCCTTCCATGCACCGTATATTCTACTATTTGACCAACGGTTTATCGAGATTCGTCACGTTGAAACTGGCCGGCTTGCTCAGATCGTCCCAGGACATGACCTCCGCTGCGTCTGGGATGGACGAGGGTTGAGTTCAAACAACGCACTCACGCCAGGAGATGTACCCGATGACCAGATGATCCAGGAAGCACATGTGCATGCAGTAATGAACGAAATAGTCGCCCAGCCGGCCAATCGGCCACCAAAACCCATACCCCAGCATGTGTTCGAACTGATACCTACCATACCGTTGTACTTGCCTGGATCGCTAGCATCTCCCTCAGCTGCAACATATTTCCCCCAGTCATTTTCGCCACCCCGGTCGCCCCAACTTCGTCCATCTGCCTTCAGGTCCTAACCTCAAAATCTGCTGTTACATCTACTGCATCTTAATCTTACAATCGGACACTCCGTGTATACCAATTGCATTTCACGCTTGTATTTAAATATCAATAAGTCAACGTAGAGGATTTCGGTTTTGGTTCCAACTTTGCCTTCTAACTGCATGTTGCAGCAGATTGGTCTAGAAGAAGTATGTATATGTCACCTCTCGTGATCTGCTTTCAAAGCTGTCTAGACACTCAATAGCCCTCTGGCAGCGACGGATTTCACGCAGTGCAGCAGTACCAAGGCGAGGATAGTGATATTTCTTAATACCACCATAATAAGTAGAAATTTCTGGTAACCCAGCCGAAGCCATTTTTGAGACAAGTAGGTTACGAGGGCCCTAAAACCAACCGCACCATCACTGGTTCTCCCCCCTCACCGTTCGTCATTGTGACACCCTCCCGATCGCCGTAGGCTCTTCCTGTCATCACTAGCCCTTTCCCGCCATCGTTCTTAGCTCATCGTCGTAGGATACCCCCTGCGTTGTTATAGCCCATCCATGGCTGTTGAGGTCCCTGTCGGTCGTGGTTAGCTCCCCTCCGCCATCGTTTCGTTCCCTCTGCATGATGGCTCTGCCCTATCTAGGCTCTGGTTGCATCCTTTATGTCGTTGGGTCTTCCTTGTTGTCCCAGGGGTTTTACTATCGGCACCATTAAGCACTCAGCATCGCAGCAGGCGCCCATCCGTGCCGTAGGGGCACCACGCGCGCCGTAGCGCCACTCGTTGTCAGGCACTGGTCGCCGTAGGGTGGGCTTCGTGCTATCTCCTTTGTGCCGTAGGATCTTCATCGTTGTTGTCCGGGGAAGAAAAGTGTCAATATGAATTAAACTTTAAAGAGACTTATAAAAGCTTAGAAGGCGATATAGTCTCCCGAACAGCTCCGGTGTCGTGGTGCCGTGTGTAGTTGATAATAGGAGAGGAAAATAAGAATAGAGAGTGTGATGAGGTTGTGCTGCTTTGAAGCATTGAACTGTACTTATTGCCGCGAAGGCGATCCTCGCACAAAATGGTAGACATGGACGAACGTTGCGGTTGTCAGATCAATAATAGCGTCGTCTGTGGGAGAATGTCGACACCCTGGGGGCGATTGTGGTTGGCGTAAATGGTGAAATCACTGTGTGGCTCAGGAGTGGCTTGCGTGTCCTGTGACATTGACGTGTCTTTCGACCCCCGAAGAACCTGATTTTGGGTTACCTATCAGTTTTTGAGAACTCTAGAGTCCGATATCCATCACGAGAATCAGTTCTATAGGCCAGTATCCACATTGATTTTTCCATCGAGACGGCGGTATACTCATGCTCATTTGGTAGAGCTATGATTGTCAGCAAAGTTGCTTAGGATCTAGCAAATGTGTCGATTGGTCCTACCGTGCTTTTCATGGTAAGTGACTCAAGCAGTGTCTTCTAGACAGGTTCGAAACTCTTAATAGACCGTGATAATCATAGATTCCTAATGTCTACCTGGTCGAAGCCAAGCAAACTGAAGGAACGGCAGAGGAACAACTTGAAGATTATATGCAGCAATCTGCCGCAGCGGGACGAAAAATGGTGTGCACATTCTGGTTGGGGAAGGGGCGGATGTGAGGATGGTTAAGCAGGCGTCGGGCAAGTCGGCCCCAGGCCTTCACTCATGATGCATGATGCATGATGCTGTGATACCTCGATGAGAAACTGGAATTATCAAAGTTATTTATTTATGTAATCACAGTATTTTGGCGTCTCATTATTTATAAAACCCTCGGCTACAAATGTCACAACATCGTACGATTTGTCCCTTGGCTCCAGCACGCTCGCTGATTTTTGCTTGATTTCAGTTGCCTACATACTATTGCATACTACAGGAATTGTGAGCCTTGCCAGGTTAGGCACCGTTAGGGTTATAATCGAAGTAGGTAGTGTGACATGCCAGTGGTGTGACCTCTCCCGTTTCTCTCATTCCAGATCATATCTAAGCTTGAGCCTACGATGTCTTCGAAAAGCAAATGGGACCAAGCGGGGCCAGTAGAAGATGATTCTACTTCCAGGGAGACGAAATCCGAGGAAAAAAATACAAAGACAGCCTCAGAAGCTGCTGCCGCTGCCGCTGCGATTGCGGCTAAAATTGCTGCACAGTTTGCAGAGGGGGCTATTGGGATGTCTTCTGGTTCGGGATTGAAGGATCCATACGATGGCGATTTCACCAAAGATATTGACATAAATGATGTGCGGAACAGATATATGTTGACTAAGAGTTCAACACAGGCGGAGGTGAGCCAGCGTAGCCGAAGCATTAGGGTGTTCAGGAATCGAATCCACTCAACCTAGATACACGAAGAAACTGGTGCATCGGTGAGCACGAAAGGAGTATGGTATCCAGACAGGAGCAAGGCGACGGAAAAGGATCCTCCGCTGTACCTTCATATAGCGGCTGCAACGCCTGAGATACTGCAAAAGGCGATAGACAAGGTGAACGAACTCATTGCGATAGATCTTGGATCTCTTGTGGAGGACAAGAAGGACCGACTAAGAGAAAAGGTTGGCCTACGGATTCCACTTCGTTTCATTGCACTTACGACTTTACTTCAAGCGCAAATGGCCGGAAGAGAAGCTTCCTGTGGGACTAGAAAGTATCCGCAACTTCAACGTCCGCGCCAAGGTAGTTGGCCCAAGTGTAAGCCCATGTTATAACCATTGTTATAAATGGGGGCTAAGTAAAAGCAGGGATCATTCGTCAAATATATCCAGCAAGAAACTGGAAGTAGAGTTCAAATCAAAGGGATAGGGTCTGGTTTCATCGACCAAGAACTTGGCCGTGAAAGTGATGAGCCATTATATATTCACATAACGTGCGATCTCATGCTATCTGCATCTTGGCGCTGTGTACTGATTCCCTCACAGAAGCCCCGAAGAAGGCCAAGTAGCACGAGCCAAGGTGCTCACAGAAGACTTACTCTTAGTTGTGCGGTCAGAACATGCGAAAATGCAAGCAATTGTGCACCAACAACAGATGGAGCTTCACCAGGCTCAGGCTCAGTATGCTGCTTACAGCGCTATGGCGACGGTAGGTTCTCTTCTTATGTTCCGGTAATTTCTCGTGTATTGCTGTTGACCATAATTCACATTATGAACGATACTAACATTTAACGGAACGCATTTAGGGCTATGTTCCTCCTCCTCCCTCTAATGCGCCCCCGCCGCCTCCACCAGGTGACCAACCACCTCCACCCCCAGATGCAAGCGGCACGGTCGTAAATGGCAACGATAGTGTGCAAGGTCAATCTGGTCAAGTACCTGGCGGACCACCCCCCAGTGGAACAGACCCTGCTGGTCAGGACGCTTACGCTGCATATTGGTGAGTAGTTTGATACGAACCACCTTACGTACGCTTTACCTTTAATGATTCAGGGCCGCATATGGTTATGATGTGAATTCTCCACAATTTAAAGAGTGGGCAGCAACACAGCAACAACAATACAGCCAATACTACACTACTCAGGGTTATACAGATCCGACGGCAGCGGCGACATCAACACCGGTATCCTCGAATGGGCCACCTCCGCCTTCTACGTGACCAATGGGCGGTCTCTTTGGGCGCTATATATATAACGTCGAGCAGGCCAATCGGCGCTCCCCCTTTTGTTTGGCGGATAAATGATACGAGTTTCACTGGACGGAACTTCTGAAACTGAGAAACTGAGTTTGAACTAGATCAAGTATCGAAAGAGTCGGAAAGCTACTGAACTGCTTAAATTTGAAGAGAAAATTTTCTGACAGTGGTTGAAACAATTAAATGATATGTTTAATCAATACAATGATGAAAAATCGGAGAGATCTGGAACATAGCTAGAGCATATGTATATAATACATGTAATACAGGAAGTGGGAGGGCAGTGGGAATATTACACTTTGGCTGAAGTAAATGAATGAATGATCCGATAGAGCGAAAAAAAAGTGGGTAGCGGTCCCACACCCCAGGATAATAACGATTGATAAAAGTACCTGTAAGGTAACTGACGAAGATGTGGGTTGTGATGGCAATGCCTCCAATCCTATTTGGGGCCCCGTTCTTGATAGCAAGACATTGACAATTCCAGTCCCTCTGACTGGAAAGCTTCCAACCGTTTGAGCGCCTCCTTCTTAACACAAGTCGCGCCCATGCTATCGACTAGGGCGACCGACTGAAGTTGAGTGACTCTCTCTTCAACAGATGAGATCTTCCATCGAGACTCGACCATGTCGACAAAGACATCACAATCAAACTGACCGAGTCGTCGGTTAGAAACTACGGTCACTTTGATCGTTTCAAGCAACGGAATAAGGCATGTTTCAGTATTTGGATGATATCTCAGCTGGCTATGGACCTTTTCGGATGAGATAAGACCGGCATGATCATCGAGGTAGAGACAACGAAGGTTTGGTGTCTCTTGGAGGAGGGCAAGGAAAACGTCAGTTTCTAGGGAACTCCCATAAAGGCTTAGGTGCTTTAGAGTTCGTGACGCTCCACGGACGAAGGGTAAAAGAGAGCCAACAAGGTCAGTAGCCTCGGTAGTATCTTTGTCGATTAATTGCAAGGATAATGTGTTCAGTGAGAGCGATTCCAGGACTGGCGTTGTAATATACGATAGCGCGGTGATACTCGATCCAAAGAAGCCGTCAATGTGAAGGACGCGGAGGTGTGGAAGGACCACAGAGACGGGGGTATTTAGGTTATCAAAAGCCTTATGTTCGCATGATAATAGGCATTCAGTAATGTCTGGGGCGAGCGATAGAATGAGAAGGCATTGAGAGAGAGACAACGACAGTTCGAGCCGTGTCAATTGGGACCAGGGGAGAGATTGATATCCACCGGCATAGGTGGAAAGTCGTAACCTGGAAAGTTGGGGAGCGAATTCAAACATTTGGAATATCTCTGGGTTGGGGGTATGCGAATCAGTTACGCAAAGATCGAGTCTGCGCAAACGATTGAGGGATCCTTTGATCCGGGTCAGTTGCTGTAACGATGCAGCGGGGACTGCTATGCGGGCAAATCGCCAACGTGAAGAATGAGGGACGAGAGCATTAATGAGTGGTTGGACATTAAGTTCGTTTCTCGAAGTAAGGTTGATGTATAAAGGAGCGTTTTTTGACCGGCGTAGATGAAGGTCAACCAGGCTCGATATATTTGTGAGTCTTGTTTCAGTATCCCGAAATCCTAGTTTGATGTCGATGAAAGACCAAAGATCTTGCAGTGACACAGCAGTCATTCTCCAACGACTGCATACGTTCAGATGTGGCTTTGAGGCTTTCATCATCTTCGACATATCATCCGTTGCATTGCGTCCCTTGCTCAACCCAGGAGAATACAGAAAGATTTCTGCCAAAATCTCCAAGGGGAGCCTTCGGATAGGAGCAAGTGCGCGCTTGCAGGACGATATATGTTTCACAAGCCCATCCCGAGAAGTCTTGAGTTGTTGCAACACTCCCGTGAGACGGGCAATCTCCCTTTCAAGATCCACCAGGTCCTTCTTCCCTTCTTCGAATACCTGGCGGATCTCAGCCGCCTCAGGCTCTCCGGGAGCATCGTTGGTCGATAGAATATATTCGAGCATGGGAGGCTCTTTAATCCATTGTCTGCCTGCGAAGCTGCAGTTGTAGCAGGTAACCATATCTGTTCAATATTGTTTGAGTATAATTTTATCCGAAACACAGAGGTAATGGGGCGGACCAGTAGCTGGCATAAGCATAGTCAATTTCCAATGGTGTAATATGAGCTAGCCTAGGATTGTAGATGAATGGTCGGGGTGAAGTTTGTGTGATTGGCTGGGGCAGGATCTTTCGGGGTATTTAGGTCTGGAGTGTTGCATGAACTGAACAGGATTGGTCTAAAGAATAGCTACTTATTAGACGCGTTGTGATATCGCCATTAGTGAATGAGTCTTTTGATGTCTTTGATCATTCCTGTCAGATGTCAGTCAATTCGCCGAGCCGACCCGTACCTATCCAGCTACCCTTATAGGTCACAAGGCTGGAAGCAACGCTCACCTTAACCACTGAAGACATTTGTAGGGCTCTTGTAAGCCCTCGCTAGTTAAGAGCCAATATCTTGAGTTCGTTATTATAGGGGAAGTGACAAATTGGTTATCGGACCACACGAACGGGATATGACGAAAGTAAAAGTTACAAGGAACAGGTAGCCGCCAATTAAATGGGTGTTTGTATACATAGCGACTCCCTGAAACAGGTTTGGACGTGAACGACGTGGTCTTTGGAAGAAGACAGTCGGGGCTAGCCGGTTGATATGATTGATCCTAAACCTATTATTGTCCACCTGTACAAGCACCAAATGTTTTCGAGCCATCATCATACACGCGACATTGCGGCGACAGAACCTGGAAGATAACTATCTACTTAATAGCACCCCTATGAGTGCCTTGATCAGCCCATGGCCTAGATGTAAATTTGAACCTGCCACGGGTCTAGGCCTAGACCCCGAACGATCACCGAAAAACTGAGATAATCAGAACTTGAAATGAATAACATGATAGGATGAACATACGTGCCACTTGACAAGTTAGCGCGTAGTCATACCCGTTCCCATCTGCTCACTATCGCCCTGCAGTGAGTGGTCAAACTCTATACTTAGCATGGCTTCCCCGTCTTCCAACTCGGGGATATTAGGCCCCCTGGGCAGGGAGGTCGGATCCTTTCTCGGCGTTATCTTGACTCGGCGGTATCACTGGAAATGTTTGATAGGTCTTGAGCAAATTATGTGGAATTCAAAAGGGCCGAAGAACACTGGGTTCCATAGAAAAAGGGAATTCCGACCGTCCGCTCCCGAAATCCCTGAGACTACTCAACTAGTGTTGAGGTTTTAAAAAAAGCTAAAGCTTCTGGAAGACTAGAAAAGCATACCAGAATATGATCTAAAATATGGATGAGAGTTAATGATCACCATGATCATGTGCTGGATTTGAGGGGCTATCTCTGTGCTGAACACTGGAGTCATAGGACTAGTCCGAGTCGGAAGTTTTCAATGAATCTGAGATTGTTCAATGTAAGACCACATGTCGCACCGATCATAGCCTCCCAGGGCCTATAGAATAATAGAGCTAGACTTGAAGTCGAGGCTCGAAGCAAGTAACTGAATTTGAGGTCTGTTGAAAGGATTCACCGAGGTCTGGACTCTAAATCAGAATGCCTAGGCCCAGGGTCATGCTAACGCCAATGATAAATATACACAAACTTGACACGATGCTCCAGCACAACAAATGTCGGCACCAATGATGTGGTAGTGTGGGGCAGCCCTGCCGAGGACTGCCGAGGACCCTGTACATAATCTTCAACATGCACTTTTACCAGCTTCCACACCGCGGTAACGATAGAACCAGTCAATACAGATTCCACTTCGCAGTTGTGCTATATACTGACAGACATCTCAACTACTTAATCGGGGGTGGCTGTGGGGTCGGTCTACTATTACTATCGACTGGCGAAACCGGGCTGATATGTAAGTTTTTTCGGTCGGACGTTGGTCGGACGATTTGGGAACGACCACAAAGCTCCGCGTGGCAGTGCCCAAATATCGCTCGTATTTTGACAACGACAGAGCTAGGAGGATCAACCCACATTCGGCCCGGATTTCTACAGCGCCATACAATGAGGTTATATTTCTGAACATTCGGATCTCGACTGGACGCCTGGGTCACCTGGGAATTTTCTTCTCTTGCAGGTAATTGGTATATCTTCTGGTTTCTAACATACCCCGGACACGGGCCGATCCCTTCATTGTCACCCTCATGGCCTATGTATAGTGAGCGAATTCCGATCACGGGTCCTACTTGCCTATTCCCTTCCTGTACATCCAAGAAGCGGACGCAGAAAGGGGTAAACCGTAAGGATGAAATCGCGAGCTGAGTCCAACAATGTATCACCTGCTCCCTCTTGTCATCATCATCATAAACACCACCCTCCGCTCCGTCCGCCACCGCATTACGGGTATCTAAAGTAGGGGAAATGAAAATGCTAGAGGGTACTAGTGGGTTTTAGGTAGTATTATTTACTACCTCTTGATGAATCCTCCTTCGACTGATCGGGCGTTCTTTATCTCTGTAGGTAACCGATACCCAAGCTTGCATATCTTCCGACGGGGAGCGTTCAGAAACTACTTACTTGACATGCGAATATAATGTGAACCTTTGAACTCCGTCCTTAGTTTGATTTCATCGGAACCGAATAGACCACAAAGGACATAAATCAAACTATAATTATCTGGTGGTAAAACCCCAGCCTGGGTAATCTGAACCCGAGTCCAAAGAGACCAAACGGAGGAATGTCATTAATCAGTGCATGGGCTTTGCTGTAATCAATATGTAATCTTATTGGATGGAAATTGAGTTCGTGCCACAAATCTAAAGGTGGGGATGCTCCTACGGCAAAAATTTCGACCTCGGACACTCCAACATGCTGATCGGTACGACAATACTTACAGTCAAATTAGTATTGTACAGTATACGACGTGGCACTCGACCCTGAGACATCCATCCGATTGTATGTAGCAGGTTCCTATTTTCCTTCAATGAGATGCTTCGAGGGGATGTTTCAGACACATAAGATAGAGCTATCGCGAAACTGACATTTCTGACGTTTACATTGAGTTCATCTCGAATCTTGGGGGGGAGGGGGGGTGGTGTGCGATGGTACAACGGATCTAAATACTGGTAGCGTAGCGATATCTCCCTGAATCTAGCGAGATTGAGGCCAAAATCCAAGAAGATGCAGCACTGTGGGACCCCCAGGGTAGTAAATTAA
>CEMJ01392774.1:0-18085 GCA_900068955.1 Clitocybe nebularis | reverse complement strand
AAGTTAGGCTAGAAGTCTTCTTTTTGCGTCAAACTGATGGTAAATTCACAGTATGGAGTACATAGCAAACACATGCTCCACCACCGCACGACGTGGCGCTTTAGATTGGGCGCCCATTTTCGAGAAGAGTACCACACCACTATTTGAGGAACTCTACGAGAGCGTCAAGAACGGAACCGAAACACGAAAAGCACTTGAGTTAAACGGGCGGCCGACATACGTGATTATCTTGCGAAAGAATTCAGAGAAGTCGAAGAACAAGAATTTCGGCGAGTTGATAGGTCACCCCCATTTGGCTTGGTTATTCGGTTTGGGTTGAGCTTTTTCTTTATCTTAGGGGGGGTTGCGTTTTTTCTTTTTGTTCTTCGTTCATACTGGGTACTGAATGACCATCGATTAATTCTCATTACCCGATGCCACCTTGATCTCGATCCGTTGATCTTCAGGATATTTGCACCATCCGAACGCGTGTCAGAACTTTACTAGACTGAGTTTGTATATCAAGACGGATGAATAACTCTAAACTCTGAACATTGTCGAATTATTGAGGCGAATGTGGGCTACAGGCGTGTGTCTATGGTATCTCTAAATCTAATTCAACCATGAAATTAATAAGCATCATCTCTCTTTATTCTCCTGTAAAGATTGATGATCAAGTCATTAGCAGTCAAGGTAATTATTCTAGGGGGGCTTCAGCATCAATTCTCGTTATCAAATATATCGACGCGACATACGTATGTGGTGTAATGCGCAAGAAGTGAGCAGCAGATCCTTAACGAAATCCAGATGAGAGGCCGTCAACTGTTGCAGATGTCTTCTATTACCTTTGTACCAACCCAAAATTCCCTCCACTCTTGCAATCTTCCGTAGTGCATCAATCGGATTCTTGTAGAGCACTCCGACATGGCGCCCATTTGGAAGGGTCTTCGTTGGTTGATTATACATGCGTGTGAGTACCTAACGGCAGATGTTACATTCAGCTAACGAGGGTCTTGTTGTCACAGCACAATCACGAACCGTATCGGTTGGCTGCATGATAGCCAACTTCGAGTTTGACGCACATCAGATGCTGAACTTACCACAAAAGCACACCTAACTCACAACACAGAGGCCTGAAACGGAACTGCTGGCTAGGTATGTCCAAAAGCTGTCGGCAGGCATTATCCCATGTTTTACAAGTTGATTTTTGGTCCATACGTATGATGGTAATTGTACCTGATCAATTGTCAGCATTTTGGTTCAGTAATGCGTACTCTCTGACTAGCATACCGAAGACCCCATGGCTGTCCGCAGAACCGCAGCATTCGATCCGCGCAGCAGACCCAATAACCCTTCTTCTTTGATAACCGTCGAAAGGGCATCGATGGAGCTTCTGTAATATCTCTGTGTACCTACGGGCAACGCAGGAGAATATGCCTAAGTATGCCGTGGCCGCGAATATTAAAGACCAATAATAAGATCAGTTCGGGCAACCTACCTGCATACGTGCCTTGATCAGAAACATAGGATTCCCTAAGACGGCTTTTTCAAAACAGGTTAGTTTATTATAGTGAAGAGAAAATGGTAGGACGACGAACCACCGACGACACCGCTTGAAGCACCAGCTACTACGGATGTTATAGGATTCTGCTCCGCAGAGGGCAGACCAACGAAGCGGTTTACTGTCTGCCTGAATGGCTCATAGAATCCTGCAATGGATAGTGAAGTTGGCTCGATAACTACAAACCCCAGGGTCCGAACTTACCCAAGCGTGCACCGTTTACCAGAATCTAGGTTTCCAAATCTTTTAAAATCAATATAGAGACGTGATTTTAACTCGTACTGACCTGGTAAATGTACTAGACCATAAAAAGTCAGCGGGGATGGGGATGGATGAGCGGATAGACACGAACAGCGGGCCCAAGACCCCTTTGCACACCCCGGATACCTTCATTTCTGGACGTCTTCACTAGCACATCTAACGTGTTCTTGTACACCTTTTGGTCAATATTCTTGACCAGTTCACCTTGAAGTTGGAGACGGGTCTTGGCCACCTCGGCAGGGTTCGACACAGTGACCTGGCCAGAATTTTTACCGCTCAAAAATTAGATAACGAGCCATATTTAGAGGGGACATACAGCACAGCATGCACCACCAAGAACGAACGCTTCTGGTGTCGATAGCGGCTTGGTGGTCATCGTGAAAAATGGACAGCGCTGAAACGCCGGACTGGAGAGTGAACCATCATAGTATAAGATAGAAGCTTAGTCGACTGGTTCCTTTACCTACTCGGTACGTATGCATAACTAAGTCGACGTCCCATTCGGAGGTTCGGCTAGATTCGGTCTAAATTTAGATATCCTCAATTTCCCACACATTCGGGTATCCGACGGTTCTTCATCCCCGTATTCTCATGATTATCAATTGACGAGATGCTTGCGCGCGTCAAGATATGTCTCCAAGCTGCCGCACTCTGGATTAGAAGTATATCCAGGATTTACTCCACGCATGGTGATATATCAATGATGTATTGCGTGCTAAACTCGATCAACAGCAGGACACAGAACTACCCATCTGAAGAGGCGATACTAACCTGCAAATCTATGGCCCGGTCGTAGGGGGGGGGTCACAAAACTATACCGACGGCTACCCATCCCTAAGATCCCCTTTGAACCAAACTCTCCCGCAGTAAGCTGCGTGTGTTATCAATTCTGTGTGCCTTCCGACTTAGATTTATCCGTATCTCGAGGAATATTTCCAAACCCCCAAACTTGCGTAGTGTTTTGGAGGCGCGTGAAGGGTGCTCTAAGGAATATCTTTTTAAGTCCATACTGTAGGCTTACCTGTTCCGATTAGATGTTTCAAATGCGCCTCACGAGAGTATATAGCCTTAAACTCCTGATGTATACTGCGTCGGCCGACCTTGCCGTTTTATCTCCCATCAGATCACTCGACTAGGTAGACGCCTTTCACCTAGAGGAGTTATCATGTTGGCTTCGGTGTATAAGTAACTCTCCCCGCGGTGAAAACTGACGCAGCCATGAGTACTTTGTTTCTCTTCTGAGGTGACTCACCGCACCTCAACACTAGGCGTTTCTGATAAAGACCGAGTCGAGGGTCTCAGACACTATGCGAATCTAATGGTTTATTAATACTCGTTCAACAGCTTGTTTGCCTGTTTCTACGTGTCCTGACCTGCATCACTCACTGATCCCGACGTCTTACCACTACACCATGGGGCCAGTCTGCGATCAGCGGCGCGGGACTGGTGGGACCGTACTCTTGAAACATCATATAAGGAGTGTACGATATTTATAGTCGCTATCAATCACAGCCATGACCGTCCCGATGGTGGAAAATGGCGATGAGGATACTCGTAGATATCACGGTGATATTTTGGGTTCTTTTCTTTCTGACAATCGCGTGGATTGTCTGCTGGCGTCTTGACACATGTCTCAATCAATGACTGAAATCATGATATACCAGTGCCCTTGGCCGGAGTATATCAATGCAGGTCCTCTTATCTGGGTGGTTGGCCTGTAAGGTTGTCATCGAGCTCCTCGTCCGCTAGGTAGAGGTCAAAAGAGATAGAGACATAACCAATGAAACGAACATGGGAGTCCCATTCTACGTTATTTCATCGGTGAACGTCGGATAGCTCTTAGGCAACCTGCTTCGGATTTATCTCCGCATCTACGACGTCAGAATAAGGTTGGGCGAAAACACATGCCAAGGACCCCGGCTAGTGGAAATCATAGGCAGTCACGATCGTGGTCCAAGGGGAGGCAGTGAACGGAATCTCCCATCACAGTTGGAAAGTCGACAAAAAAGCGTTGGCCAAGGTGCCCTACATGGGGGTAGCTTCGCGGTGAAGCCGATTCATGAGCGTCTACAAGTTTTGAATGTGTGATGGCCTGGACGTCTACCACGAGTTCAACGCCGTCGTGATCAGATCCAGCCCCGGCCCTATTCTACATCGCATTTTTTAATTCCCAGTCTATAACGCAGACCGTGAAAGCGGAGGTTCGCATTTTAGACCACGGTAATCCATTCGGATCTCGGAGTGCTTCTTGCCTACATCTCAAGCGCCAAGTCTAATCACATGACTCGGTAAGACCCGTCACCTTCCGTAGATTAAAATCTACACAGGGGACTTCTGCGCTTTCACACTCTCCACTTAACATCCATCCACCGTACTACATCGCAAAAATCATGGGTGTCCTTGACATTGTACCTGTAAGTCTCGCCCACGATCTTTGCTGATCCATCGTTCTTGACACAGTCCGAAAGGCTGGCGTGTTGACTGGTGAAAATGTCCGAAAATTATTCGAATATGCCAAAGAGAAGAAGGTGTGTGTGATTGTACGTTGTTTAGATCGGCGAGGCTTACCTATTCCGATCTTAGTTCGCTATCCCCGTGAGTTCTTACTGATTGGCACGAGTGGAATGTATATCTGACGTTCTGTTATCTCAGGCCATCGTTCGTAATTTCACTGGGTTTCAAGACGCGCATATACTAACTTATAGACTAGAACGTAACATCCTCGTCCACAGCGAACGCTGTTCTTGAGGCTGCCAGGTATGATATCACAGTTCGATGTCTCATACTGTACCGACAAGGACTACAGAGATATCAAGGCCCCCATCATCATCCAGGTTTCCCAGGGAGGAGCTGCTTACTTCGCCGGAAAAGGGCTGGCCAACGACAAGCAACAAGCCTCTATTGCTGGTGCAGTCGCCGCAGCCCACCATGTCCGAACTGTCGCGAAGGCTTACGGGGTGTAAGTGAATCTATTTTTATCATCTTTCTCGCCTACTTTCGATTGAACAACGCCTTCATCTAGCCCTGTCGTTCTCCATAGCGATCACTGCGCGCACAAACTTCTTCCGTGGTTTGACGGAATGCTTGAGGCTAACGAAGCTTACTTCAAAGAACACCAAGAACCCTTGTTCTCCTCTCACATGCTTGACCTGTCGGAGGAATCCAAGGCAGACAACATCGCAACGTGCGTCAAGTACTTCAAGCGCATGGCTGCTATCGGTATCTGGCTCGAGATGGAGATCGGCATTACCGGTGGTGAGGAGGACGGTGTAGACAACACTGGTGTCGACAATGCCAGCCTATACACTCAACCCGAAGACGTATATGACGTCCATGATGCTCTGAGCAAGATTTCTCCAAATTTCAGCATCGCCGCTGCTTTCGGTAATGTTCATGGCGTCTACAAGCCTGGAAACGTCAGGCTTCAACCTGAACTTTTGGGCAAACACCAAATCTTCGCAAGCGGAAAGCTTGGTGGAAAGGTCGAGAAACCCTTGTAAGTAGACTTGGAAGACCCCAGCGAAGTCATCTCACTATCAATGCCAGGTTTTTGGTTTTCCACGGCGGTTCCGGCTCCTCGAAGGAAGAAATCCAGACTGCAGTCGGACATGGTGTTGTGAAGATGAATGTTGACACTGACACTCAATTCGCATATATGCTTGGTATCCGAGTATGTATCTTCCGCGATTGTCCTTTTGATTGATTGGCTGACACCGCGATAACCCAGAACTTCATGGACAGCAAGAAGGGATACCTTCAAACCCAGGTCGGAAACCCTGATGGGGCCGACAAGCCCAACAAGAAGGTAGGTAGTATCACAGATATACTTTTTTTATATGTTACCAATGTCGAAACATTCTTTCCCAGTACTACGACCCCCGTGTCTGGGTACGTGAGGGTGAAAAGACTCTTGTCACTCGCGTCAAGGAGGCTTGCACTGACCTTGGTAACATCAGTGAGTAAATGTTGCTCTTGCCACCTGAGATTGACAACTGATTTCTCTTGCAGATGTCCTGTAAATTGTTATACTATAGATGGGGTTTGCGAAAGAAGAAGAAATTAAGTCTTTAGCGTTGTACTAGTGTTTTATTATTATGCGGCGAATGCAAACGGAACTTAGGTGATCTGGACGCTCTGAGAAACCTGCCCTTTTTCTGCGTCTCTCAGGATTCTTCTAGTCTCCATCAACGCTTTCCCCAGTAAGTTTGACCCCCACCGATCGTAGCGCTCGAGCGCGTTCTTCTCGCCAAACCCGATGCCCCACACACGATCCCTGGGACTCGCTTCTGCGATTTCTCTGTCCCCAGTATCGAGCAACTTCTTTCTCAATTCGTCATTCTGACGGAACTTGTGCAGGTTTCCTTCCAAGACGATCCTCTCGCGATTCTGTTTCCAAACCACATCATCAAAATTCTTCACCTTCCTCCCTAGAGCCTTGACCTTCTTCATGCTATCCTTTCCCGGAGATTTAACATCCAGGATCATCCGGGCGCTCTCGATATCGGAGAATAGCAGGGCTTTGTTGAGCATCATCCAGTTCTCTGTCGCCGGGAATTGATGGGTCTCCTCTTCGCCTGCAATCGTTATAGATACGCTGAATGGGGCGCTGTACCACTGAGAAGCCCATCCACTGGTGGAACATTGGATGGGGGGTCTGTTACAACGTAATTGGTGGCCACCTACTTTATGTGACTAGTTGTCCAGAAGAACAAGTAGTCCTCTTTCTGGCGAGCGGGTAAGGTCGTCTTTTTGGTACTGGCGCGAGGCATGAGTATGGATTGTTGGCTCGAGTCGTGAAGGGTGGAATCAAAAGTCGTATCCGTAGCCTCCAAATTGCCTCGTTGACTCCGTAACTGCCTGTTCTGGGGACCCTAGGTGTGCGTGTACCCGGGTGATGGCTGTCGCGCCCAGATCGTTGTCACAGCGTAGGATTAGCACCAAATCCAGACTTGGTATTCGTCCTTTGGCCTGGAAGTGTGTGCCATAAGGTGCCATACGTCGTCTTCAATCAATAAGCCTTACTTGGAGGCTCGGTTTTGCAAGAGTCGCCGCTTTCAAACCGATCATAAACAACTGCAAAGTCTCACTCGATAGGTTACAACATCGGATTTTTGACTGGTCCTCCAATGCACCCAAAACGACAAGCAGCCTTGTTTATTAAACATATCTTACAACCTCCATCATATCGGGCATACAGGTACAGGTACGCATGAATTGCGATTTCCCGAGAGCCCGATTTGGGATGTCAACCCCAAGTCAACATCCAACATTTTCTCTTCTAGTCCAAGCCCAAGGCGATGCCATGCGCGGACCAAGGCTCTTTTCAGAGCCTTTCCTCCGTTTCAAGTTCCCGCACGACCAAGATTGCATCTTCTAAATCTTCCCTACCTTTAGTCACTGATGAGTTTATTCGCCCTAACTCACCACCCCAGACCACCCCGCGTACTACTAATAGCTAGTGCTTCTGATCCGCAACTATATCCTACAAGAGACCCCGTATACGGCAACACTCCTCGGAAGATGCTTCACAAAGATGTTCATGACTAGCCCTGTGTTCATCCAGTTCGCAGGCCACAGACCTGGGACGTTCCAGCCGGGACACTGCGTTTTGCATTAAAACAAGAGGGCGTCTTGAATTGTCACGAACCTAGGGTCTAACCGACTGAGCTTGCAAAGGGGAATTCCAAGATTTGATGGCGGAAAGTAATCATAGGGTTGCTCACTAATAATATGAACTCTGAACAATGTACCACCACCTACGTTCCAACGCTGGGAACGACATCTATACCTGCACCCTTTACCCAAACCTCTGCTTCACGGTATCTTTCGACAACTGTTACAGGAAATGAGCCTCGAATTTCCCCAATACTGCAATCCTCAGTCTTCAATCCACGCCAGCCAAGAATAAGATCTGCTCCTCCTTCTCTTACTGAAAAGGTGGTGACCGCTACTAAACGATGGCTTTACATCAATGTAGAAAGACCGTGGAATTCGCTCATGAAGCCAGTACACTGCCTATGCGCGTAAGTATTGTTATCTCCGTCGGTTCTCTACTGACCAGCAATCTACAATACGACTTAGTTGTCCTCGTCCATTTCGAGACGCACTTGTGATACTCTGGCCATTTCCATGGAAATTCTCTTCACCCCCTCTGGTACCTGTCCAGACTCTGTTGGACAACCCCGACTATATTACCAGTCGCAAAATCACAGAAGTCAACTACACCATGCTACACCATCTCACGCTCTTCTGTCTTAGAGACACTCCATTGCGCTGCTTATACCGTCTCTACGAGTCTACGGTTACTAGCGATGAAGAGGCAATGATGGAAGAATCGCAATACTGGTTCCACCGGCAACCTGGATGGCGCCTGGCAGATATTCCAGATCCCCGAGATCCTGACCCAATACGCTATGCGATTCTTGCCAGCCTCACAGATGCTTTGGTGTTATCCTTCAATCACAAGGTTCAAATGGGACTGCGTCGTGGTATCACTATTGATAAACCATGGCTTATTGCAGGGTTCTCCAACGACCCAAACCCACCGTTCGAGCACACCCCTACGTGGTGTCAGAGTCTTGGTCCCCTGTCGGAGAAATTGGTACTCTATCCGGGAACCGTCATCTGCGACAATTTGGAAGTGCTTCCGGGACCTATACTTACCAGCAATCTTGGACCATTTATCAAGAGAAATATCGTAGCCAACTTTGCCCAGCTATATAACGTGTAATTCCTGTTTTCAGCCACTATACAAGCCTCGTTGGTATAGTTCTACACAATTTCGTTGCTCCCAAACTGTTTTCGATACTCAGCATTAACATATTCAATCTCTGTGTCTTCCAGCGCAGGTCCGTAGTTGTACCATGTGCGGACTAAACCCTTTTCCAAGGCACTCTCACCGTTCCGGGCCACGAGTTCCCGTAGGATCGAGACTGCATCGTTCAGATCCTTCCCCTCTCTACCAGCACTGATTTCATCTCCCCTAAATTGCTCAATTTGATATGCGCGCACAATTTTTCCCACTAGCAGCTGGTACCTCCAATCTTCGGCGTACGCCACAAGAACGTCTGACTTGTATATGATGACGTCTTCTTTGATAGATGTATCATAAAGATGTTCGCATCCGGGGTGGTTGGAGACATAGGCAATCATCTCCGCGTTTATCCAACTCAATGGCCACTTATCCCGTTTTTCTTTCGGGAGGCTGCGTTTTGCGTCAAGGACCGCAGTGATGACCTCAGGATCGGGGACAAAGAAATCAATGTCTTGGGTTGATACACGGTTCTTGAGGAGAAGAACTGAGCAAGTACCTCCCGAGACAATGATGTGAAAGGTTGTGTCTGGGTACTCGGCCCTCAGGTGCTTTGATATATGTTCAAAGCCTGTGGCGTGGGTCGGTTAGGCAGCTACTGGCCCCGGAAAGGGGTACCAACCTGCCATGATATCTTTAGCATCCAACTCTGTTTTCCTGGTCGGTAGAGTGCTTTTCAGGTTGAGAGATGACTTGAGCTTTCGTAGCATCTTGTGTAGGATGAAGCTGTGGTATAAATTTTGACTAGATTGAGACAAATCATTATTGCAACATGGCTGCGCCACATGCCCAAAACAAGATGAGGGCCACAAGGAAATGATCCCTGCTGATGGGCTAAAGAATCAAAATTCTTGCGACTCGCGAGTTGAGTCCGGGCTGGATGTGGCACTGATATTGCCGTCAAAGAGTTTGAATAAACTGGATTATATATATTGTTACTATTCCATGTAAGGTAAAAAATACGATGGTTTTATGTTCTATAAAAATATATTAAGAAGTGTCGAGGCGTAAGGAACACAACACGTACTAGTACATTATTATGATGTCCAATCTCGATTGAACGACCTATGATTTTCCGTTCCGGCTTGGTCTTCGTCGCCTCCTCCCACGGAGGAGTCAATGACGGTAGAGAAGACGTGGGTATTTGTTTGAATGGATGATTGAGGGCCAGTCATCTCAAAAGATGTTTTTGTAACATCATCACGCGAGCGGCTATTTTGCCGACGTAGTATCAGTAGAATGACACGGCTGCAAAGGACTGAGTGGAGGACGCGCTGGGGGCTGGATTGTGGACGTTGATGAGCAGTTTTCAGGAAAGATGTTGAAGGAAGATGTACTTTACGAGGAGGCCTCTGTACCCAGGCTGATCTGTTATCAGTGGTAGAAAATATTGAGTAAGGCGAGGTACTTGCAGGTAATCTCGGTGGCACAGTTGCATTTGCCAAGGTAATCGCTAGATATCTTAAGCGGAGATAAGTAGTTTGTACAATAAAAACATACTGAGGAGATATATGTAGAAGAAAAGGCCTTATTGATGAGTATCTCAGTACGGGTGGGCCAAACTTAATTGATAACATACCGTCGCGATACAGTTGATGGACCCATGTCGAAGAGGTATGTCTAACTGGTAAGACGATCAGAGAGTTGGGCTTTCTTGTTTAGATAGATCTACTTACGATGTTGAAGCGCTTTGATTATTGTTAGTATCACAATGGCTACATATGAATCGCTTTTCAGCTGAATCCCCGGGGGAAAATATTGGATTGTCGCACTCGTCTCTGAGAGAATGATAGCAATGTAAGCAACAAATACGACATTGCTCGCGCTGCGCAGGTTACACCCATTGCGCAGTCCTTCCATGGGAACAACTATTGATCGGATCAGTAGGTCTAGATGATTGGGGCGGGTCAGTCCTGGCACACATTGTAGAGAGTTCAATTCCATCTGAGTGACAACGATAGCCGGGGTGAATGTACACTGTAGGGATGTTATGGGAAGAGGCATTGAGAAGATATCTGAGGTTACTCACAAATGCTAGACAACACAAACCGATCATGACAGGCCTTCTTCTATCCCACATCGCATACGTCCTTATAAACAATATCACTAGTACACCTCTCAGCTTCTGGTTATCTCCAAATTAATAGACTCGCAAGATAAGCTCACCTTCAGATATTATCATCCCAATGGTAAGAAGCCCTTCACAATGTAGTAAGGTTTATCTACTTTTCGTGGCCAAGGAAAAATCGAGGACGCACAAGTGATGGCTCTGAATCGACGATGGCACATCTGAAAAAATCATTGGTCCGTACTCTCAGGGATTCACGGTCAGAGAAACGCTACCTCCGGAGTGTTCACAGTTACTAAGACTGATTGGCCACCATGTCAAATGATGGTACCAGGTTTGATTTCGTGTTAGAAAAACGCACGTCTCAAAGCCAAGGCAGTGTCCAGAAATGGAAGGTAGCGATTTAAGAGGAACAGTGCAGTTCCAAGGGACCAAGGACGCGACCAGACATAGGAAACCTGGAGATAGCTCTTAAGAGATAAGTGAGCTAAAGATAAACCTGTCTACTTGCCTCTTGGTGGAACGTGCACAAAAAGTCATATACCTGCCGTCCCCGACCACATCGCACACTCGATCGATTTGTTTTTCATAATGAAGATTTCAAATGACGCACAAGAACAGTAGCGGTAGCCACCAAGAAATAGCCTTTTAACTTTGGTTCCGGATCCATGAAATGTGACGGTGACGGAGCCAGGCTGTCAGTTTCAATTGAAGGGTGGCATACAGGGTCTACTGACATGAAACTCACCACTCATATAACCACGAGTCGGGGTTGAATCAGCGTTTTCCAGCGTCGTTCGATATCGAGTATCGACTGGGGAAGACCTAAGGAAATCCAAGTTTCCATGGGGCTTTGGGAAATGGCTGGTTCTGAATATTATGGTTACGTAATGGTACAGAAGGGTCATGGGTGAAACGTTGATCAAGCTGCGAATTGTCCCTGAAAGTTTTCGTGCCTTCGAAGTTCCGTCTGATCACAAGATGTGTACAAGACTGTGCCTTGCTGCGAATTTTAACTCAAAGGGCCTATGAACGTAACCCTTGTCCTGTCCTTGTCCTCAATGCTTAGTACAAACCCCAACACCCCCTCCTCAGTCCTGGTGTGTAATGGAAATCCGAGATGTTCACGACTAAACACGCCTTGCTTTTAGTGTTTGCCCTTGACAACGAAAATCATAGTTATAGTCATGTCGCGAGACACTTCAGAACACTTCGGAGATTACACGAGTGCGCTGCCTCGCATGTCGAGCCGAATGGCGTTTCTAGAGGCCGTTCTTTCTCCACTTACGAGACTCTGCGACCCCTCAACCGCCCCATGCTTACTCTCTGTGAAACACCTCAGTAACGGGAGTAAGTGTCGGGATAAATGCACGCCGGTGAAATGAGAAGAAGGGAAAGCTTTCTAGGAGCTGTGATTGTTATCACACCTGGCCAGATCTACCTCCGTGCAGTTCTGGGTGGCTTTTTACTTAAACATTCCGCAGTAAGCACATTGATACTTGCCGGAAAGCCTTTTAATCACATTTCAAATGTCTCATTTGGCGGGCAATTGATTTAACTATGGTAGACAGGTTTCAACTTGTGTACCCGCGCTCGAGACTTTTGCGTTCTCTTTGGAGTCCTCTCTCTCGGATCTTTGATGATTTCAACAATAATCTTTCGACGTGCGCGAAGTACAGCAGAGTACGACTTATAAACCTAGCATTACGATGTTTCAGCATGTGAATCATGAATATATAAGAGGTTCTTGGTAACTTGCCGCGAGACCTGCCGTCACTCAAATCTATTTCCGGCGACCTGCTGTCAAACCATTTTGTCCAGATATGGATCACCACCGGCTTTTATAAGCCCAGACACCGGCACTCATATTCCAACAACACAATGAGTATCCCTCCAGGAATCACCTATCTCTTTCATACCCTGTTACTTTGTCTGCCATTATCGATCTTGGCATACAGCGTTCTTAGCTTCTCTGCTAGCCACTTCGGCCTAACAACTGGAACATGGGTCAATGTCTTCTTGTCCTTGCTCGCTCGCCCCCTTTTCCTCGTCGCCTCACACCTCTGGGCTAGGTACTATGAACGATGGGACGCTGCGAATAGAGGAGCAGTACTTGCACCGCGAGTAAAGGGATCGAGTGTCTCTCTTATGAAAGCTATCGTGGAAAACTTCAAATCAGGATACATAGGTAATGGGCTAGCCGCATCACTCCCAATAACCCCCTTAATGATGTCGTCGCAGGAGATATATTTCTGGAGTGGTGTGAGGAATACGGGAATACATATGGCCTAACCCTCTTTTCAGAGAATCGAGTAAGATCCCTCAGTATATGTTATCTTGGCGGGATAATAATCATCTTTCAAAGATCTTCACTTATGAGCCCGAATATATAAAGGTAAGCGTTGACCGAGATTGATTATTGCCGTAACCCATCCTGTTATCTAGGCTATTTTGGCCACGCAGTTCGAGGTCTTCGACAAAGGTGAGTATCCTGATTCCAACCCATGGACGTATGTTTTACAGTGACCAGGGCCTGTACTTTTCGCCCAATTTCGCTCCTTTTTGGGCACTGGCGTCTTCAACTCTGACGGTGGGTCCGTTTGTACAACATCTAACCCCTCTCATAATTCTATCGGTTTCAGGGGATATGTGGAAGTATGGTCCCTCCCCATGCAATTATAAATTTACCTAAGCCTATACATGAATTCTAGATTTCACAGGACTATTACTCGCCCTTTCTTCAGCAAGGACAGGATAAGCCACTTTGAAGTTTTTGAGACACACGCCAGCGACGCACTTAATCAAGCTACGCAAAGACTCGCTGACGATTACCCCATCGATTTTCAGGTTTCCCCCTCTTTTTCCTTTGTATCTAATATTATCCCTAACGCAACTCCCCAGGATCTAGTCTCTCGTTTCACCTTGGATTCAGCTACAGAATTTCTTTTCGGGAACGACGTGGGCTCCCTGTCTGCCGGTCTCCCTTACCCGGAACACTCTCCCCTAGCTAATTCTCCAGCGTTTCTAAACCATTCATCCAATATTTTTGTCAACGCTTTTATAACTGGCATGAATTTGACTGCCCTACGCACCCGATATGGTCAAAACTGGCCACTCATGGAATTTTGGAGCGATACGGTTAAACCCCACAGAGACATCGTCAATCAATTCATAGACCCTATGTTATCGGAAGCTTTGGCGAAACAAGCGGCCATGAGCAATATGTCGGAGGTCGATGCCAAGAAAGCAGGTTCGAACGACACTCTATTAGCGTACCTGGTTGAACAAACGCAAGGTTTGTTTTAATTCGCGTCTCCCTGTTTGTCTCAGTTATCCACACCATTCTGCCAGATAACCAGATTTTAAAGGACGAGGTACGATGACTGCCGTGTAAACTGACAAATTGGCTAACTTCGCCCGCATATAGTTAACCAATCTACTAGTAGCGGCGAGGGATACTGTTCGTCGTCTTCATAATAACATCAATCGATCTTCACTTGCTCAAACATTTATCCTGTTTGCTAGACGGCATCTACACTAACGTTTGCTATGCATATGCTTACCCAACACCCTGATATCGTCCAACGCCTTCGCACGGAGATATTGAAAACAGTCGGCCACGGCAGACCCACCTACGAAAACATGAAGGACATGAAGTACTTGAGGGCATTTATAAATGGTGCGCCCCCTCCCTTCGTAGTGTACTAGACTTCTCCAACAACATTCGAATGGAAACAGAAACCTTAAGACTGTACCCCCCCGTGTATGCATTCAAAGCCTTTTTTCCGTTTTGCTCCCGCCTAACATCCATAATCTCTCTAGTCCAACCGACAGCCGGTAGGATTCCTTACTCTCAAACAAAGGGGAACAAATGCTGACTACCGACTAGCACGTCAAATAAAGCGACGGTTTGGCCTTCCAAGACGCCAGGCAGTAGGCCTATATATATCCCAGCTAATACCAAGTAGGTCTCGCAACCTAACATCCAAGTTAATTTCTTAATCACAGTTATACAGAGCTACATATGGCGTGTTCATAATGCACCGTAGGAAAGATCTGTGGGGTCCGGACGGTCAGTACTTGTCAAGTATAATCGGGGGGTCTGTTCATCGAATTCGTACGCAGCCGATGACTTCGATCCGGACCGATTCCTTGATGAGAGGCTCCATAGATATCTCACCCCCAATCCTTTCATATTCCTGCCCTTCAACGCAGGCCCGAGGATCTGCCTTGGCCAACAGGTACGTTTTAGCTATCGGTCCTCCTCATCCCAAGGACTCTTAGCCGATACACCCCCTTTTACCTTTGTAGTTCGCCTATCACGAGGCTTCATTTTTCCTTATCCGTCTCTTGCAAAGATTCGCTGGATTCCATCTGGCGGAAGACGCACAGCCGAAAGACAGTCGCCCTCCCGCCAGTTGGGCGAGCTGCAAAGGCACGAAGGGCAGGGATAAGATATATCCACAATCGCATTTGACCATGTTTGTCAAGGTGGGCTATTTTGACTGTCGCAGATATAGGCTGTATTTCTAATGATGGTCATGGTCAGGGGGGTTTATGGATACGAATGGACAAGGTGCAAGAAACTGAATTCGACGGGGCATAAATGGCAAAGTGAGTTAGTCGATATTTACATTTCCTGTGAAATACGTAAAGCTCTCGGAATATACATGCTCCAAATCGATCTGGGTCGCACTCCCATTACCCAGGCCCAATAGATATGATGCTTGGAAGCATCTTTCATACGGGGAAGGATCTATGACATGAATATTCAACAACTACCGGTGGCCTCTTTTAATACATCCCCTATCTGAATTTAGGATTCGTGATACAATCTCAGGCGCGCTCCAACTTGTGCACAGCCCAGCTTAGCCACCATCTCCGTTGATACTCCTGACTGTTTCTTCACTCTCTCAGACCAGCCCCTAATCGGATGAAAGAACCTTATCATTAGATATATTACAAAGAGGGTTCAGCTGTCAAATACTTCATCAGATGATGTGAGGGAATCCTCCGTTCCAATTTTTTTTTGAAACGAGCGGCGATTCCGGTTATCTATACAAGTTCCCTTCCCACCAACCACCTACTTAGATTTCTCACTCCATAAATATTGTTTATAGCGGCTCAATATAATACAACTGTCACAGGTATCAAACCTTTTCCACGGAACTCCTAGAATATGTCTGATGAGATGAAGAGCAGACAGATGATGGTAGTCCTTTCTCACCCATGAACTTCGTTTAGAGTGATATTGTTACTTGGAGCAGGTACCCCAGGTGGGCCATTGTTTGGATGGCCAAAATAAGACGATGCTAGGACCACTGTTGATCGTCCACTGTCGAGGTAAAGGTTAGTCTGTCATGAAGAAGTCGAAAATGGACATAGCTACAGATATGAAGCTTCAGCGGCAATGAGTTCTCGGTACCACCAAGTTGAACATATGGCACTGTGTACACCAATGTTAACGTCAGTCAGATATTACGGCCGTGTCAGGAGTGGTTTTAAGCTTACAGAGTAAGTACTGAAGAGGCGTGATTCTTTTAGCGCGGGAGGGTAGAAAAGTAATTTCAAGTCTTACAAGAGGGCACTTGGAACATCTGGGTTTGTTGGGTTAGATTCATCCAGAGCAAATGGGATATATGAGCGTACCAAATCCATCGGCTCTGTGTGGTAATAGACGGTTAGTGCCTTCGTTTGCAGCAGCATGTTTTCAATTACCATTGAAATTTAAAGACAAGAAAACCTTCGGGGAGGCAATGATGAGCGGGTAGAATTCTGCCTGATGATATACCACCTACCGTTGGTAGAATCTGGACCAGCGCTGCAACGCAGACCAATCCAACTCCCTACACAGAAATCAAACGGGTGCCCATTTCTAACGGGGGTGATCACGTACAAGATAATATGCTCGACGTGTATTGATTCTAGTCTCACCCCTCTTCCAATAGACTTGGATGGAGAGCGCAAATAACAACAGCCAGGTGAGGGCCAGTATTGCAATAGCGCTATATTGAGTTCCTTTTCTATTGTCGAAAGAGCATGAAATGCTCCCCCGTGTACCCTTCGCCTAAAGCAATGAACTATAAGTTTGTTGTTCATCATCAAAGATAGAGTGCAAACCTCAATTGTGGCTGAACAATACGTCGACAGGTATGAGACGTGCAAGTAAGAATCGCGTGTTTGGCATCTTACCGTAGAGCAGAAATGCAACGTTAAGGAGCCAGAGACCGACAAACGGTATAGCGACGAAAATGTTGTTATCCCAAACAAGAAGACTTCGCAGCAGTGTTAATAGACTTCTTACAGGCCTTGAACGGATGCCTTACATTCGGATGATTAAGAGTGCCAACGCTGAGGCGACCCCAATACCCGTAAAAAGCTAGAAGGCTATGATCAGCTAAAGATGATGCGGAGTCCCAGAATGAGAACATACCAAGATAGCGTGTTCCAATGCCTGAAGGTCGCCTCAGCATACGGAAGGAACGACATATCGAGTGAAGGACTCACAGTACAGTTCAACGAATCAGTTCCGTTGAAGCCGACAATATTCGCAATAACAGCGCCGAACGTGGATATCCTACAAATCAAATAGATCTTAATACAGTATGAACAATTAGCAAGAGTTTTGGTGATATATTGATAAAATTACATACTGCTGTCGACCATCCGAAACGCGTCTTTCCCCGGTAGATGTCGAAATCAAAGCGCCACGATAATATGGTTTGCCAACTGCAAATAGCAACGCAACCTCAGTAAGAATGTGTTTTATGAGTGTGAATCACGTTACAAATAAAGACCGTCCAGGAGATGTACGAAGTTTGAGAGAAAGGCTAATATACATAAACAAGACGAATGAATGCGAGTTAGAATGACATACTCGTTTCGCTCCCTATGGTGGTAGGGTCCTGCCAAGAAACCATTGTGGAGGACAATACTGTGGAGCAAGGACGACGGCGTTGTGTGGGAGGGGCGTAGCGGGGAGCGGTGCTCTTTGAATGAGACGTGGAATCAATATCAGTGAGTAGGCTGTATCGATTTTTTGATTCGTCCGAAGAATCATATTTTGACCATGATCTGATGTGGAACGATGATGTTTAACCACACCACTGCCCCTATACTCGTTTCATCAGCTTGAACCTGCTTCTGTCAACATTTCCATTCCTGTACACTGTGGCGAAGTCACAAGGGCTGACATCACATTTCCATGCTCAAGGTAGATAAAAGGTATCAAAGAGTTACGGGGCTTGATGAGGATTGTATCAAGGCCATCGAGATGAGAATGCATTCCAGTCATGCTGTCACCGAGGGGTCGATGGGAATATGGAACTTGGTAAATAAAGATAGATAGATCACAGTGATCGTGACCATCATGTTCTACAAAATGTCAAGATCCGATCTCTATGGA